>JAENPR010002297.1:0-62087 GCA_018135685.1 Themeda triandra | reverse complement strand
CATGGTTAAGGCATTTTGACACCTCTCGCCTCTCTACCATAGCATTTGCCATCGCTCGAGCCTGAACGGCCCTTAACCTTGGCTCCACGGCTCCGTAACCGCCATATTTGCACACACGACTTGCCGCCGCACGGCCGGTTCCAACGCAAGCCCTACGGCTCCTCGCACCAAGTCAAGCATGCCCATGCACTATGGTTAAGGCATTTTGACACCGCCGGCCTCTCGACCACAGCATTTGTTGCCGCCTCGAGAACCCGAATGGCCCTTAACCATGGCTCCACCGCTCTAGAACTCGCCATATTTGCACACACGACTATGCTACCGCACGCTCGGTTCCTACGTGTCCTACAGCTCGACACTAGGTCAAGCACGACCGTATGCCATGGTTAAGGCGTTTTTGACACCTCGCCCCACCACCACAATGTTTGTCATCACCCGAGAGCCCGAACGGCCCTTAACTATAGCTCCACGACTCCAAACATCCATAATTGCACACACGATCGTGCCGGCGCACGGCCGGATCCCGTGCATCCTACGGCTCTCGACCGGTTCAAGCAAACCCGTACGCCATGGTTAAGCCATTTTGATGCCTTTCACCTCTCCACCATAGAGTTTTCCATCACCCGAGAGCCTAAAGGGCCCTTAACCATGGCTCCATAGCAGTAAAACTGCCACGTTTGCACACACGACCATGCAGCCGCATGGTCGGTTCCAACGCGTCCTATGGCTCCCGGCACTGAGTCAAGCAAGCCCGTACGCCATGGTTAAGGCATTTTGACACCTCTGGCCTCTCTACCATAGCATTTGTCATTGCTCGAGAGCCCGAATGGCCCTTAACCTCGGCTCCACGGCTCCAGAACTGCCATATTTGCACACACGACTTTGCTGCCGCACGGCCGGTTCCTATGCGTCCTATGGCTCCCGGCACCAAGTCAAGCACGCCCATGCACCATGGTTAAGGCATTTTAACACCTTTGGCCTCTCCACCACAGCGTTTGTTACCGCCCGAGAACCCGAATGGCCCTTAACCATGGCTCCATAGCTCTAGAACTGCCATATTTGCACACACGACTATGCTACCGCACGGCCAGCCGTCCTGCATGTCCTATAGCTCTCGACACTAGGTCAAGCACGACCGTATGCCATGGTTAAGGCGTTTGATGCCTCTGGCCTCACCACCACAATATTTGTCATCACCCGAGAGCCCGAACGGCCCTTAACTATAGCTCCACGACTCCAAAACATCCATAATTGCACACACGACCGTGCTGCCGCACGGCCGGATCCTGTGCATCCTACGGCTCTCGCACCGGGTCAAGCACACCCGTACACCATGGTTAAGCCATTTTGATGCCTCTCACCTCTCCACCATAGAGTTTTTCATCACCCGAGAGCCCGAAGGGCCCTTAACCATGCCTCCACGGCCGCAAACCGCCATATTTGCACACACGACCATGCCGCCGCACGGTCGGTTCCAACGCATCCTATGGCTCTCGACCGAGTCAAGCATGCCCGTACGCCATGGTTAAGGCATTTTGACACCTCCGGCCTCTCTACCATAGCATTTGCCATCGCTCGAGAGCCCCGAACGGCCCTTAACCTTGGCTCCACGGCTCCGAACCGCCATATTTGCACACACGACCATGCCGGCGCGCACGGCCGGTTCCTAACGCATCCTATGGCTCCCGGCACCGAGTCAAGCATGCCCGTATGCCATGGTTAAGGCATTTTGACACCTCTAGCTCCACCACAGCGCATTGTTGCCGCCTCAAGAACCCGAATGGCCCTTAACCATGGCTCCACCGCTCTAGAACCGCCATATTTGCACACACGAATATGCTACCGCACGCCCGGTTCGTGCGTGTCCTATAGCTCTTGACACTAGGTCAAGCATGACCGTATGCCATGTTTAAGGCGTTTTGATGCCTCCCGGCCTCACCACCACAATGTTTGTCATCACCCGAGAGCCCGAACGGCCCTTAACTATAGCTCCACGACTCCGTAACATCCATAATTGCACACACGACCGTCTGCCGCACGGCCGGATCCCGTGCATCCTATGGCTCTCGCACCGGGTCAAGCACGCCCGTACACCATGGTTAAGCCATTTTGATGCCTCTCACCTCTCCACCATAGAGTTTTCCATCACCCGAGAGCCCGAAGGGCCCTTAACCATGCCTCCACGGCTCCAAAACTGCCATATTTGCACACTCGACCATGCCGCCGCACGGTCGGTTCCAACGCATTTTATGGCTCCCGCTTCCGAGTCAAGCATGCCCGTACACCATGGTTAAGGCATTTTGACACCTCTCCGGCCTCTACCATAGCGTTTGCCGTCACTTGAGAGCCCGAACGGCACTTAACCTCGGCTCCACGGCTCCAGAACCGCCATATTTGCACACACGACTTTGCTGCCGCACGGCCGGTTCTCTATGCATCCTACGGCTCCTCGCACCAAGTCAAGCATGCCCATGCACTATGGTTAAGGCATTTTGACACCCTTGGCCTCTCGACCACGGCATTTGTTGCCGCCCAAGAACCCGAATGGCCCATAACCATGGCTCCACCGCTCTAGAACCGCCATATTTGCACACACGACTATGCTACCGCACAAAATGGTTCCGCGTGTCCTACAGCTCTCGACACTAGGTCAAGCACACCGTATGCCATGGTTAAGGCGTTTTGACACCTCCGGCCCCACCACCACAATGTTTGTCATCACCCGAGAGCCCGAACAGCCCTTAACTATAGCTCCACGACTCTAGAACATCCATAATTGTACACACGACAGTGCCGGCGCACGGCCGGATCCCCGTGCATCCTACGGCTCTCGGCACCGGTTCAAGCACACCCGTACGCCATGGTTAAGCCATTTTGATGCCTCTCACCTCTCCACCATAGAGTTTTCCATCACCCGAGAGCCTGAAGGGCCCTTAACCATGGCTCCACGGCAAAAACTGCCACATTTGCACACACAACCAAGCTGCCGCATGGTCGGTTCCAACGCGTCCTATGGCTCCCGACCGAGTCAAGCAAGCCCGTACGCCATGGTTAAGGCATTTTGACACCTCTCGCCTCTCTACCATAGCATTTGTCATTGCTCGAGAGCCCGAATGGCCCTAACCTCGGCTCCACGGCTCCGTAACCGCCATATTTGCACACACGACCATGCTGCCGCACGGCCGGTTCCTACGCATCCTATGGCTCCTCGCACCAAGTCAAGCACGCCCATGCACCATGGTTAAGGCATTTTAACACCTTTGGCCTCTCCACCACAGCGTTTATTACCGCCGAGAACCCGAATGGCCCTTAACCATGGCTCCACAAACTCTAGAACCGCCATATTTGCACACACGACTATGCTACCGCACAGCCAGTTCCTGCATGTCCTATAGCTCTGGACACTAGGTCAAGCACAACCGTATGCCATGGTTAAGGCATTTTGACGCCTCTGGCCTCACCACCACAATATTTGTCATCACCCGAGAGCCCGAAAGGCCCTTAACTATAGCTCCACGACTCCAAAACATCCATAATTGCACACACGACTGTGCTGCCGCACAGCCGGATCCTGTGCATCCTACGGCTCTCAGCACCGGGTCAAGCACGCCCGTACACCATGGTTAAGCCATTTTGATGCCTCTCACCTCTTCACCATAGAGTTTTTCATCACCCGAGAGCCTGAAGGGCCCTTAACCACAGCTCCACGGCTGCAAAACTGCCATATTTGCACACACGACCATGCCGCCGCACGGCCGGTTCCAACGCATCCTATGGCTCTCAAGACCGAGTCAAGCATGCCCGTACGCCATGGTTAAGGCATTTTGACACCTCTCGGCCTCTCTACCATAGTGTTTGCCATCGCTCGAGAGCCCGAACGGCCCTTAACCTTGGCTCCATGGCTCCGTAACCGCCATATTTGCACACACGACCATGCCGCCGCACGGCCGGCCTCGCGCATCCTATGGCTCCCGCACCAAGTCAAGCATGCCCATGCACTATGGTTAAGGCATTTTGACACCTCTAGCCTCTCCACCACAGCATTTGTTGCCACCCAAGAACCCGAATGGCCCTTAACCATGGCTCCACCGCTCTAGAACCGCCATATTTGAACACACGAATATGCTACCGCACACCCGGTTCCTACGTGTCCTATAGCTCTTGACACTAGGTCAAGCATGACCGTATGACATGTTTAAGGCATTTTGATGCCTCTGGCCTCACCACCACAATGTTTGTCATCACCCGAGAGCCCGAACGGCCCTTAACTATAGCTCCACGACTCCAGAACATCCATAATTGCACACACGACCGTGCCGCGCACGGCCGGATCCCGTGCATCCTATGGCTCTAAGCACCGGGTCAAGCACGCCCGTACACCATGGTTAAGCCATTTTGATGCCTCTCACCTCTCCACCATAGAGTTTTCCATCACCCGAGAGCCCGAAGGGCCCTTAACCATGCCTCCACGGCTCCAAACCGCCACATTAGCACACTCGACCATGCCGCCGCACGGTCGGTTCCAACGCATTTATGGCTCCCGCTCCGAGTCAAGCATGCCCGTACGCCATGGTTAAGGCATTTTGACACCTCGGCCTCTCTACCATAGCGTTTGCCATCACTCGAGAGCCCGAACGGCACTTAACCTCGGCTCCACGGCTCCGTAACGCCATATTTGCACACACGACTTTGCCGCGCCGCACGGCCGGTTCCTATGCGCATCCTACGGCTCCTCGCACCAAGTCAAGCACGCCCATGCACTATGGTTAAGGCATTTTGACACCGCTGGCCTCTCCACCACAGCATTTGTTGCCGCCCGAGAACCCGAATGGCCCATAACCATGGCTCCACCGCTCTAGAACTGCCATATTTGCACACACGACTATGCCACCGCACGCCGGTTCCTATGTCCTATAGCTCTCGACACTAGGTTTAAGGCGTTTTGACACCTCCGGCCCCACCACCACAATGTTTGTCATCACCCGAGAACCCGAATGGCCCTTAACTATAGCTCCACGACTCCGTAACATCCATAATTGCACACACGACGTGCCGGCGCACGGCCGGATCCCGTGCATCCTACGGCTCTCGGCACCGGGTCAAGCATGCCCGTACGCCATGGTTAAGCCATTTTGATGCCTCTCACCTCTCCACCATAGAGTTTTTCATCACCCGAGAGCCCGAAGGGCCCTTAACCACGCCTCCACGGCCGCAAAACCGCCATATTTGCACACACGACCATGCCGCCGCACGTCGGTTCCAACGCATCCTATGGCTCTCGACTGAGTCAAGCATGCCCGTACGCCATGGTTAAGGCATTTTGACACCTCTGGCCTCTCTACCATAGCGTTTGCCATCGCTCGAGAGCCCGAACGGCCCTTAACCTTGGCTCCACGGCTCCGAACCGCCATATTTGCACACACGACCATGCCGCCGCACGGCCGGTTCCAACGCATCCTATGGCTCCCGGCACCGAGTCAAGCATGCCCGTACGCCATGGTTAAGGCATTTTGACACCTCTGGCCTCTCCACCACAGCGTTTGTTGCCGCCCGAGAACCCGAATGGCCCTTAACCATGGCTCCACAGCTCTAGAACTGCCATATTTGCACACACGAATATGCTACCGCACAGCCGGTTCGTGCGTGTCCTACAGCTCTTGACACTAGGTCAAGCATGACCGTATGACATGGTTAAGGCATTTTGATGCCTCTGGCCTCACCACCACAATGTTTGTCATCTCCCGAGAGCCCGAACGGCCCTTAACTACATAGCTCCACGACCTCGAACATCCATAATTGCACACACGACCGTGCCGCCGCACGGCCGGATCCCGTGCATCCTATGGCTCTCGCACCGGGTCAAGCACGCCCGTACGCCATGGTTAAGCCATTTTGATGCCTCTCACCTCTCCACCATAGAGTTTTCCATCACCCGAGAGCCCGAAGGGCCCTTAACCATGCCTCCACGGCTCCAAAACCGCCATATTTGCACACTCGACCATGCCGCCGCACGGCCGATTCCAACGCATTTTATGGCTCCCGCCTCGAGTCAAGCATGCCCGTACGCCATGGTTAAGGCATTTTGACACCTCCGGCCTCTCTACCATAGCGTTTGCCATCACTCGAGAGCCGGAACAGCACTTAACCTCGGCTCCACGGCTCCAGAACTGCCATATTTGCACACACGACTTTGCTGCCGCACGGCCGGTTCCTGCACATCCTATGGCTCCTCGCACCAAGTCAAGCACACCCATGCACTATGGTTAAGGTGTTTTGACACCACTGGCCTCTCGACCACAGCATTTGTTGCCGCCCAAGAACCTGAATGGCCCTTAACCATGGCTCCACCGCTCTAGAACTGCCATATTTGCACCACGACTATGCTACCGCACAGCCGGTTCCTACGTGTCCTACAGCTCTCGACACTAGGTCAAGCACGACCATATGCCATGGTTAAGGCATTTTGACACCTCTGGCCCCACCACCACAATGTTTGTCATCACCCGAGAGCCCGAACGACCCTTAACTATAGCTCCACGACTCCAGAACATCCATAATTGCACACACGACCGTGCCGGCGCACGGCCGGATCCCGTGCATCCTACGGCTCTCGACCGGTTCAAGCACACCCGTACGCCATGGTTAAGCCATTTTGATGCCTCTCACCTCTCCACCATAGAGTTTTCCATCACCCGAGAGCCCGAAGGGCCCTTAACCTTGGCTCCACGGCAAGTAAAACCGCCACATTTGCACACACGACCATGCCGCCGCATGGTCGGTTCCAACGCGTCCTATGGCTCCCAAGCACCGAGTAAAGCAAGCCCGTACGCCATGGTTAAGGCATTTTGACACCTCTAGGCCTCTCTACCATAGCGTTTTGTCATCGCCGAGAGCCCGAACGGCCCTTAACCTCGGCTCCACGGCTCCGAACCGCCATATTTGCACACACGACTTTGCTGCCGCACGGCCGGTTCCTATGCGTCCTACGGCTCCTCGCACCAATTCAAGCACGCCCATGCACCATGGTTAAGGTGTTTTAACACCTTTGGCCTCTCCACCACAGCATTTATTACCGCCCAAGAACCCGAATGGCCCTTAACCATGGCTCCACAAACTCTCTAGAACCGCCATATTTGCACACACGACTATGCTACCGCACGCCCGGCTTCCGCATGTCCTATAGCTCTCGACACTAGGTCAAGCACGACCGTATGCCATGGTTAAGGCATTTTGACGCCTCTGGCCTCACCACCACAATATTTTTCATCACCCGATAGCCCAAACGGCCCTTAACTATAGCTCCACGACTCTAGAACATCCATAATTGCACACACGACTGTGCAGCCGCACAGCCGGATCCTGTGCATCCTATGGCTCTCGGCACCGGGTCAAGCACGCCCGTACGCCATGGTTAAGCCATTTTGATGCCTCTCACCTCTCCACCATAGAGTTTTTCATCACCCGAGAGCCCGAAGGGCCCTTAACCACGCCCCACGGCCGCAAAACTGCCATATTTGCACACACGACCATGCCGCCGCACGGCCGGTTCCAACGCATCCTATGGCTCTCGGCACCGAGTCAAGCATGCCCGTACGCCATGGTTAAGGCATTTTGACACCTCCGGCCTCTCTACCATAGCGTTTGCCATCACTCGAGAGCCCGAACGGCCCTTAACCTTGGCTCCACGGCTCCGTAACCGCCATATTTGCACACACGACCATGCCGCCGCACGGCCGGTTCCAACGCATCCTATGGCTCCCGGCACCGAGTCAAGCATGCCCGTACGCCATGGTTAAGGCATTTTGACACCTCTAGCCTCTCCACCACAGCGTTTGTTGCCGCCTCGAGAACCCGAATGGCCCTTAACCATGGCTCCACAGCTCTAGAACTCGCCATATTTGCACACACGAATATGCTACCGCATAGCCGGTTCGTGCGTGTCCTACAGCCTCTTGACACTAGGTCAAGCATGACCGTATGCCATGGTTAAGGCGTTTTGATGCCTCTGGCCTCACCACCACAATGTTTGTCATCACCCGAGAGCCCGAACGGCCCTTAAGTACAGCTCCACGACTCCAGAACATCCATAATTGCGCACACGACTGTGCTGCCGCACGGCCGGATCCTGTGCATCCCACGGCTCTCGGCACCGGGTCAAGCACGCCCGTACACCATGGTTAAGCCATTTTGATGCCTCTCACCTCTCCACCATAGAGTTTTCCATCACCCGAGAGCCTGAAGGGCCCTTAACCATGACTCCATGGCTCCAAAACTGCCATATTTGCACACTCGACCATGCCGCCGCACGGTCGGTTCCAACGCATTTTATGGCTCCCGGCTCGAGTCAAGCATGCCTATACGCCATGGTTAAGGCATTTTGACACCTCCGGGCCTCTCTACCATAGCGTTTGCCATCACTCGAGAGCCCGAACGGCACTTAACCTCGGCTCCACGGCTCCAGAACCGCCATATTTGCACACACGACTTTGCCGCCGCACGGCCGGTTCCCGCATCCTACGGCTCCTCGCACCAAGTCAAGCATGCCCATGCACTATGGTTAAGGCATTTTGACACCGCCGGCCTCTCGACCACAGCATTTGTTGCCGCCCAAGAACCCGAATGGCCCTTAACCATGGCTCCACCGCTCTAGAACTGCCATATTTGCATACACGACTATGCTACCGCACGCCGGTTCCTACGTGTCCTACAGCCTCTCGACACTAGGTCAAGCACGACCGTATGCCATGGTTAAGGCGTTTTGACACCTCCGGCCCCACCACCACAATGTTTGTCATCACCCGAGAGCCCGAACGGCCCTTAACTATAGCTCCACGACTCCGTAACATCCATAATTGCACACACGACCGTGCCGGCGCACGGTCGGATCCCCGTGCATCCTACGGCTCTCGGCACCGGTTCAAGCACACCCGTACGCCATGGTTAAGCCATTTTGATGCCTCTCACCTCTCCACCATAGAGTTTTCCATCACCCGAGAGCCTAAAGGGAACTTAACCATGGCTCCACGGCGCAAAAACCGCCACATTTGCACACACGACCATGCCGCCGCATGGTCGGTTCCAACGCGTCCTATGGCTCCCGACCGAGTCAAGCAAGCTCGTACGCCATGGTTAAGGCATTTTGACACCCGTGGCCTCTCTACCATAGCGTTTGTCGTCGCTGAGAGCCCGAACGACCCTTAACCTCGGCTCCACGGCTCCGAACCGCCATATTTGCACACACGACTTTGCCGCCGCACGGCCGGTTCCTATGCGTCCTACGGCTCCTCGCACCAAGTCAAGCACGCCCATGCACCATGGTTAAGGCGTTTTAACACCTTTGGCCTCTCCACCACAGCGTTTATTACCGCCCGAGAACCCGAATGGCCCTTAACCAAGGCTCCATAGCTCTAGAACTGCCATATTTGCACACACGACTATGCTACCGCACGCCCGGCCCGCATGTCCTATAGCTCTCGACACTAGGTCAAGCACGACCGTATGCCATGGTTAAGGCATTTTGATGCCTCCGGCCTCACCACCACAATATTTGTCATCACCCGAGAGCCCGAACAGCCCTTAACTATAGCTCCACGACTCCAAACATCCATAATTGCACACACGACCGTGCCGCCGCACGCCCGGATCCCGTGCATCCTACGGCCTCTCGACCGGGTCAAGCACACCCGTACGCCATGGTTAAGCCATTTTGATGCCTCTTACCTCTCCACCATAGAGTTTTTCATCACCCGAGAGCCCGAAGGGCCCTTAACCACGCCTCCACGGCCGCAAAACCGCCATATTTGCACACACGACCATGCCGCCGCACGGCCGGTTCCAACGCATCCTATGGCTCTCGACACCGAGTCAAGCATGCCCGTACGCCATGGTTAAGGCATTTTGACACCCGGGCCTCTCTACCATAGCGTTTGCCATCGCCGAGAGCCCGAACGGCCCTTAACCTTGGCTCCACGGCTCCGTAACCGCCATATTTGCACACACAACCATGCCGCCGCACGGCCGGGCCCAACGCATCCTATGGCTCCCGGCACCGAGTCAAGCATGCCCGTATGCCATGGTTAAGGCATTTTGACACCTCTAGCTCCACCTCGCGTTTGTTGCCGCCGAGAACCCGAATGGCCCTTAATCATGGCTCCACAAACTCTAGAACGCCATATTTGCACACACGAATATGCTACCGCACAAATCGGTTCGTGTGCGTGTCCTACAGCTCTTGACACTAGGTCAAGCATGACCGTATGCCAGGTTAAGGCGTTTTGATGCCTCCGGCCTCACCACCACAATGTTTGTCATCACCCGAGAGCCCGAACGGCCCTTAACTACAGCTCCACGACCCAAACATCCATAATTGCACACACGACCGTGCTGCCGCACGGCCGGATCCCGTGCATCCTATGGCTCTCGGCACCGGGTCAAGCACGCCCGTACGCCATGGTTAAGCCATTTTGATGCCTCTCACCTCTCCACCATAGAGTTTTCCATCACCCGAGAGCCCGAAGGGCCCTTAACCATGCCTCCACGGCTCCAAAACTGCCATATTTGCACACTCGACCATGCCGCCGCACGGCCGGTTCCAACACATTTTATGGCTCCCGGCTCGAGTCAAGCATGCCCGTACACCATGGTTAAGGCATTTTGACACCTCCCGGCCTCTCTACCATAGTGTTTGCCGTCACTGACAGCCCGAACGGCACTTAACCTCGGCTCCACGGCTCTAGAACCGCCATATTTGCACACACGCCTTTGCCGCCGCACGGCCGGTTCCTCGCATCCTACGGCTCCTCGCACCAAGTCAAGCACGCCCATGCACTATGGTTAAGGCGTTTTGACACCGCCGGCCTCTCGACCACAGCATTTGTTGCCGCCCAAGAAGCCGAATGTCCCTTAACCATGGCTCCACCGCTCTAGAACTGCCATATTTGCACACACGACTATGCTACCGCACGGCCGCCCTACGTGTCCTACAGCCTCTTGACACTAGGTCAAGCACGACCATATGCCATGGTTAAGGCGTTTTGACACCTCTGGCCCCACCACCACAATGTTTGTCATCACCCAAGAGCCCGAACGGCCCTTAACTATAGCTCCACGACTCTAACATCCATAATAGCACACACGACCGTACCGGCGCACGGCCGGATCCCCGTGCATCCTACGGCTCTCGGCACCGGTTCAAGCACACCCGTACGCCATGGTTAAGCCATTTTGATGCCTCTCACCTCTCCACCATAGAGTTTTCCATCACCCGAGGGCCTAAAGGGCCCTTAACCATGGCTCCACCGCAAGCAAAACCGCCACATTTGCACGCACGACCATGCCGCCGCATGGTCGGTTCCAACGCGTCCTATGGCTCCCGCACCGAGTCAAGCAAGCCCGTACGCCATGGTTAAGGCATTTTGACACCTCTAGCCTCTCTACCATAGCATTTGTCGTCGCTCGAGAGCCTGAACGGCCCTTAACCTCGGCTCCACGGCTCCAGAACTGCCATATTTGCACACACGACTTTGCTGCCGCACGGCCGGTTCCTATGCGTCCTACGGCTCCTCGCACCAAGTCAAGCATGCCCATGCACCATGGTTAAGGCATTTTAACACCTTTGGCCTCTCCACCACAGCATTTATTACCGCCCGAGAACCCGAATGGCCCTTAACCATGGCTCCACAAACTCTAGAACCGCCATATTTGCACACACAACTATGCTACCGCACGCCCGGCCTTCCTGCATGTCCTATAGCTCTCGACACTAGGTCAAGCACGACCGTATGCCATGGTTAAGGCGTTTTGATGCCTCCGGCCTCACCACCACAATATTTGTCATCACCCGAGAGCCCGAACGGCCCTTAACTATAGCTCCACGACTCCGAACATCCATAATTGCACACACGACCGTGCCGCCGCACATGCCCGGATCCCGTGCATCCTACGGCTCTCGGCACCGGGTCAAGCACGCCCGTACGCCATGGTTAAGCCATTTTGATGCCTCTCACCTCTCCACCATAGAGTTTTTCATCACCCGAGAGCCCGAAGGGCCCTTAACCACAGCTCCACGGCCGCAAAAACCGCCATATTTGCACACACGACCATGCCGCCGCACGGTCGGTTCCAACGCATCCTATGGCTCTCGACACCGAGTCAAGCATGCCCGTACGCCATGGTTAAGGCATTTTGACACCTCTCCGGCCTCTCTACCATAGCATTTGCCATCGCCGAGAGCCCGAACGGCCCTTAACCTTGGCTCCACGGCTCCGTAACCGCCATATTTGCACACACGACCATGCCGCCGCACGGCCGGGCCTAACGCGTCCTATGGCTCCCGGCACCGAGGCAAGCATGCCCGTATGCCATGGTTAAGGCATTTTGACACCTCTAGCTCCACCACAGCGTTTGTTGCCTCCCGAGAACCCGAATGGCCCTTAATCATGGCTCCACAAACTCTAGAACCGCCATATTTGCACACACGAATATGCTACCGCACAAACCGGTTCGTGCGTGTCCTACAGCTCTTGACACTAGGTCAAGCATGACCATATGCCATGGTTAAGGCATTTTGATGCCTCTGGCCTTACCACCACAATGTTTGTCATCACCCGAGAGCCCGAACGGCCCTTAACTACAGCTCCATGACTCCGCAACATCCATAATTGCACACACGACTGTGCTGCCGCACGGCCGGATCCTGTGCATCCTATGGCTCTCGGCACCGGGTCAAGCATGCCCGTACGCCATGGTTAAGCCATTTTGATGCCTCTCTCCTCTCCACCATAGAGTTTTCCATCACCCGAGAGCCTGAAGGGCCCTTAACCATGCCTCCACAGCTCCAAAACTGCCATATGTGCACACTCGACCATGCCGCCGCACGGTCGGTTCCAACGCATTTTATGGCTCCCGCTCGAGTCAAGCATGCCCGTACGCCATGGTTAAGGCATTTTGACACCTCCGGCCTCTCTACCATAGTGTTTGCCGTCACTCAAGAGCCTCGAACGGCACTTAACCTCGGCTCCACGGCTCCGAACCGCCATATTTGCACACGCAACTTTGCTGCCGCACGGCCGGTTCCTGCGCATCCTACGGCTCCTCGCACCAAGTCAAGCACGCCCATGCACTATGGTTAAGGCATTTTGACACCGCTGGCCTCTCGATCACAGCATTTGTTGCCACCCAAGAACCCGAATGGCCCTTAACCATGGCTCCACCGCTCTAGAACCGCCATATTTGCACACACGACTATGCTACCGCACAGGCCCGGTTCCTACGTGTCCCACAGCCTCTCGACACTAGGTCAAGCACGACCGTATGCCATGGTTAAGGCGTTTTGACACCTCCCGGCCCCACCACCACAATGTTTGTCATCCCCCGAGAGCCCGAACGGCCCTTAACTATAGCTCCACGACTCCGTAACATCCATAATTGCACACACACCGTGCCGGCGCACGGCCGGATCCCGTGCATCCTACGGCTCTCGGCACCGGTTCAAGCACACCCGTACGCCATGGTTAAGCCATTTTGATGCCTCTCACCTCTCCACCATAGAGTTTTCCATCACCCGAGAGCCCGAAGGGCCCTTAATCATGGCTCCACGGCAAAACTGCCACATTTGCACACACGACCATGCCGCCGCATGGTCGGTTCCAACGCGTCCTATGGCTCCCTAAGACCGAGTCAAGCAAGTACGCCATGGTTAAGGCATTTTGACACCTCTCGGCCTCTCTACCATAGCGTTTGTCGTCGCTCGAGAGCCCGAACGGCCCTTAACCTCGGCTCCACGGCTCCGTAACCGCCATATTTGCACACATGACTTTGCCGCCGCACGGCCGGTTCCTATGCATCCTACGGCTCCTCGCACCAAGTCAAGCACGCCCATGCACCATGGTTAAGGCATTTTAACACCTTTGGCCTCTCCACCACAGCATTTATTACCGCCCGAGAACCCGAATGGCCCTTAACCATGGCTCCACAAATTCTAGAACCGCCATATTTGCACACACGACTATGCTACCGCACAGCCCGGCTTCCTGCATGTCCTATAGCTCTTGACGCCAGGTCAACCACGACCGTATGCCATGGTTAAGGCGTTTTGACGCCTCTGGCCTCACCACCACAATATTTGTCATCACCCGAGAGCCCGAACGGCCCTTAACTACAGCTCCACGACTCCAGAACATCCATAATTGCACACACGACGGTGCTGCCGCACAGCCGGATCCTGTGCATCCTACGGCTCTCGGCACCGGGTCAAGCACGCCCGTACGCCATGGTTAAGCCATTTTGATGCCTCTCACCTCTCCACCATAGAGTTTTTCATCACCCGAGAGCCTGAAGGGCCCTTAACCACGCTCCACGGCCGCAAAACCGCCATATTTGCACACACGACCATACCGCCGCACGGCGGTTCCAACGCATCCTATGGCTCTCGACCGAGTCAAGCATGCCCGTACGCCGTGGTTAAGGCATTTTGACACCTCGGCCTCTCTACCATAGCGTTTGCCATCGCTCGAGAGCCATAACGGCCCTTAACCTTGGCTCCACGGCTCCGAACGCCAAATTTGCACACACGACCATGCCGCCGCACGGCCGGTTCCAACGCATCCTATGGCTCTCGGCACTGAGTCAAGCATGCCCGTACGCCATGGTTAAGGCATTTTGACACCTCTAGCCTCTCCACCACAGCGTTTGTTACCGCCGAGAACCTGAATGGCCCTTAACCATGGCTCCACAGCTCTAGAACCGCCATATTTGCACACACGAATATGCTACCGCACGCCGGTTCGTGCGTGTCCTACAGCTCTTGACACTAGGTCAAGCATGACCGTATGCCATGGTTAAGGCGTTTTGATGCCTCCGGCCTCACCACCACAATGTTTGTCATCACCCGAGAGCCCGAACGGCCCTTAACTACAGCTCTACGACTCCGTAACATCCATAATTGCACACACGACCGTGCTACCGCACGGCCGGATCCCGTGCATCCTATGGCTCTCGGGTCAAGCATGCCCGTACGCCATGGTTAAGCCATTTTGATGCCTCTCACCTCTCCACCATAGAGTTTTCCACCACCCGAGAGCCCGAAGGGCCCTTAACCATGCCTCCATGGCTCCAAAACTGCCATATTTGCACACTCGACCATGCCGCCGCACGGTCGGTTCCAACGCATTTTATGGCTCCCGGCTCCGAGTCAAGCTTGCCTCGTACGCCATGGTTAAGGCATTTTGACACCTCCGGCCTCTCTACCATAGCATTTGCCATCACTCGAGAGCCCGAACGGCACTTAACCTTGGCTCCACGGCTCCGTAACCGCCATATTTGCACACACGACTTTGCCGCGCACGGCCGGTTCCTCGCGCATCCTACGGCTCCTCGCACCAAGTCAAGCACGCCCATGCACTATGGTTAAGGCATTTTGACACCGCCGGCCTCTCGACCACAGCATTTGTTGCTGCCCAAGAACCCGAATGGCCCTTAACCATGGCTCCACCGCTCTAGAACTGCCATATTTGCACACACGACTATGCTACCGCACAGCCGGTTCCTACGTGTCCTACAGCTCTCGACACTAGGTCAAGCACGACCGTATGCCATGGTTAAGGCGTTTTGACACCTCTGGCCTCTCTACCATAGCGTTTGTCGTCGCTCGAGAGCCTGAACGGCCCTTAACCTCGGCTCCACGGCTCCAGAACTGCCATATTTGCACACACGACTTTGCTGCCGCACGGCCGGTTCCTATGCGTCCTACGGCTCCTCGCACCAAGTTAAGCACGCCCATGCACCATGGTTAAGGTGTTTTAACACCTTTGGCCTCTCCACCACAGCGTTTATTACCGCCCGAGAACCCGAATGGCCCTTAACCATGGCTCCACAGCTCTAGAACTGCCATATTTGCACACACGAATATGCTACCGCACAGCCGGTTCGTGCGTGTCCTACAGCTCTTGACACTAGGTCAAGCATGACCATATGCCATGGTTAAGGCATTTTGATGCCTCTGGCCTTACCACCACAATGTTTGTCATCACCCGAGAGCCTGAACGGCCCTTAACTACAGCTCCATGACTCCAGAACATCCATAATTGCACACACGACTGTGCTGCCGCACGGTCGGATCCTATGCATCCTATGGCTCTCGGCACCGGGTCAAGCACGCCCGTACGCCATGGTTAAGCCATTTTGATGCCTCTCACCTCTCCACCATAGAGTTTTCCATCACCAGAGAGCCTGAAGGGCCCTTAACCATGCCTCCACGGCTCCAAAACTGCCATATTTGCACACTCGACCATGCTACCGCACGGTCGGTTCCAACGCATTTTATGGCTCCGGCCGAGTCAAGCATGCCCGTACGCCATGGTTAAGGCATTTTGACACCTCCCGGCCTCTCTACCATAGTGTTTGCCATCACTCAAGAGCCCGAACGGCACTTAACCTCGGCTCCACGGCTCCGTAACCGCCATATTTGCACACGCAACTGCCGCCGCACGGCCGGTTCCTGCGCATCCTACGGCTCCTCGCACCAAGTCAAGCACGCCCATGCACTATGGTTAAGGCATTTCGACACCGCTCTAGCCTCTCGATCACAGCATTTGTTGCCACCCAAGAACCCGAATGGCCCTTAACCATGGCTCCACCGCTCTAGAACTGCCATATTTGCACACACGACTATGCTACCGCACAGCCGGTTCCTACGTGTCCTACAGCTCTCGACACTAGGTCAAGCACGACCGTATGCCATGGTTAAGGCGTTTTGACACCTCTGGCCCCACCACCACAATGTTTGTCATCCCCCGAGAGCCCGAACGGCCCTTAACTATAGCTCCACGACTCCAGAACATCCATAATTGCACACACAACTGTGCTGGCGCACGGCCGGATCCTGTGCATCCTACGGCTCTCGGCACCGGTTCAAGCACACCCGTACGCCATGGTTAAGCCATTTTGATGCCTCTCACCTCTCCACCATAGAGTTTTCCATCACCCGAGAGCCTGAAGGGCCCTTAATCATGGCTCCACGGCAGTAAAACTGCCACATTTGCACACACGACCATGCTGCCGCATGGTCGGTTCCAACGCGTCCTATGGCTCCCGGCACTGAGTCAAGCAAGTACGCCATGGTTAAGGCATTTTGACACCTCTGGCCTCTCTACCATAGCGTTTGTCGTCGCTCGAGAGCCTGAACGGCCCTTAACCTCGGCTCCACGGCTCCAGAACTGCCATATTTGCACACATGACTTTGCTGCCGCACGGTCGGTTCCTATGCATCCTACGGCTCCTCGCACCAAGTCAAGCACGCCCATGCACCATGGTTAAGGCATTTTAACACCTTTGGCCTCTCCACCACAGCATTTATTACCGCCCGAGAACCTGAATGGCCCTTAACCATGGCTCCACAGCTCTAGAACTGCTATATTTGCACACACGACTATGCTACCACACAGCCAGTTCCTGCATGTCCTATAGCTCTTGACGCTAGGTCAACCACGACCGTATGCCATGGTTAAGGCGTTTTGACGCCTCTGGCCTCACCACCACAATATTTGTCATCACCCGAGAGCCCGAACGGCCCTTAACTATAGCTCCACGACTCCCGCAACATCCATAATTGCACACACGACCGTGCCGCCGCACAGCCGGATCCCGTGCATCCTACGGCTCTCGGCACCGGGTCAAGCACGCCCGTACGCCTTGGTTAAGCCATTTTGATGCCTCTCACCTCTCCACCATAGAGTTTTTCATCACCCGAGAGCCCGAAGGGCCCTTAACCACGCTCCACGGCCGCAAAACCGCCATATTTGCACACACGACCATACCGCCGCACGGTCGGTTCCAACGCATCCTATGGCTCTCGGCACCGAGTCAAGCATGCCCGTACGCCGTGGTTAAGGCATTTTGACACCTCTCCGGCCTCTCTACCATAGCGTTTGCCATCGCTCGAGAGCCCGAACGGCCCTTAACCTTGGCTCCACGGCTCCGAACCGCCAAATTTGCACACACGACCATGCCGCCGCACGGCCGGTTCCAACGCATCCTATGGCTCTCGGCACCGAGTCAAGCATGCCCGTACGCCATGGTTAAGGCATTTTGACACCGCTAGCCTCTCGACCATAGCATTTGTTGCCGCCCGAGAACCCGAATGGCCCTTAACCATGGCTCCACAGCTCTAGAACCGCCATATTTGCACACACGAATATGCTACCGCACAGCCGGTTCGTGCGTGTCCTACAGCTCTTGACACTAGGTCAAGCATGACCGTATGCCATGGTTAAGGCGTTTTGATGCCTCTGGCCTCACCACCACAATGTTTGTCATCACCCGAGAGCCTGAACGGCCCTTAACTACAGCTCCACGACTCCAGAACATCCATAATTGCACACACGACCGTGCTGCCGCACGGTCGGTTCCAACGCATCCTATGGCTCTCGGCACTGAGTCAAGCATGCCCGTACGCCATGGTTAAGGCATTTTGACACCTCTGGCCTCTCCACCATAGCGTTTGCCATCACTCGAGAGCCTGAACGGCCCTTAACCATGCCTCCATGGCTCCAAAACCGCCATATTTGCACACTCGACCATGCCGCCGCACGGTCGGTTCCAACGCATTTTATGGCTCCCGCCCGAGTCAAGCTTGCCCGTACGCCATGGTTAAGGCATTTTGACACCTCCGGCCTCTCTACCATAGCATTTGCCGTCACTCGAGAGCCCGAACGGCACTTAACCTTGGCTCCACGGCTCCGAACCGCCATATTTGCACACACGACTTTGCCGCGCACGGCCGGTTCCTCGCGCATCCTACGGCTCCTCGCACCAAGTCAAGCACGCCCATGCACTATGGTTAAGGCATTTTGACACCGCCGGCCTCTCGACCACAGCATTTGTTGTTGCCCAAGAACCCGAATGGCCCTTAACCATGGCTCCACCGCTCTAGAACCGCCATATTTGCACACACGACTATGCTACCGCACGCCATCGGTTCCTACGTGTCCTACGCTCTCGACACTAGGTCAAGCACGACCGTATGCCATGGTTAAGGCGTTTTGACACCTCTCCGGCCTCTCTACCATAGCGTTTGTCATTGCTCGAGAGCACGAACGGCCCTTAACCTCGGCTCCACGGCTCCGTAACCGCCATATTTGCACACACGACTTTGCCGCCGCACGGCCGGTTCCTATGCGTCCTACGGCTCCTCGCACCAAGTTAAGCACGCCCATGCACCATGGTTAAGGTGTTTTAACACCTTTGGCCTCTCCACCACAGCGTTTATTACCGCCCGAGAACCCGAATGGCCCTTAACCATGGCTCCACAGCTCTAGAACTGCCATATTTGCACACACGACTATGCTACCGCACAGCCAGTTCCTGCATGTCCTATAGCTCTCGACACTAGGTCAAGCACGACCGTATGCCATGGTTAAGGCGTTTTGATGCCTCTGGCCTCACCACCACAATATTTGTCATCACCCAAGAGCCCGAACGGCCCTTAACTATAGCTCCACGACTCCAGAACATCCATAATTACACACACGACTGTGCTGCCGCACAGCCGGATCCTGTGCATCCTACGGCTCTCGGCAATGGGTCAAGCACGCCCGTACGCCATGGTTAAGCCATTTTGATGCCTTTTACCTCTCCACCATAGAGTTTTTCATCACCCGAGAGCCTGAAGGGCCCTTAACCACAGCTCCACGGCTGCAAACCTGCCATATTTGCACACACGACCATGCTACCGCACGGTCGGTTCCAACGCATCCTATGGCTCTCGGCACTGAGTCAAGCATGCCCGTACGCCATGGTTAAGGCATTTTGACACCTCTGGCCTCTCTACCATAGCGTTTGCCATCGCTCAAGAGCCCGAACGGCCCTTAACCTTGGCTCCATGGCTCCGAACCGCCATATTTGCACACACGACCATGCCGCCGCACGGCCGGTTCCAACGCATCCTATGGCTCCCGGCACCGAGTCAAGCATGCCCGTACACCATGGTTAAGGCATTTTGACACCTCTAGCCTCTCCACCACAGCGTTTGTTGCCGCCCGAGAACCCGAATGGCCCTTAACCATGGCTCCACAAACCTATAGAACCGCCATATTTGCACACACGAATATGCTACCGCACAGCCGGTTCGTGCGTGTCCTACAGCTCTTGACACTAGGTCAAGCATGACCGTATGCCATGGTTAAGGCGTTTTGATGCATCTGGCCTCACCACCACAATGTTTGTCATCACCCGAGAGCCTGAATGGCATTTAACTACAGCTCCATGACTCCGAACATCCATAATTGCACACACGACCGTGCCGCCGCATGCATGGTCGGATCCCGTGCATCCTATGGCTCTCGAGACCGGGTCAAGCACGCCTGTATGCCATGGTTAAACCATTTTGATGCTTCTCACCTCTCCACCATGGAGTTTTCCATCACCTGAGAGCCTGAACGGCCCTTAACCATGCCTCCACGGCTCCAAAACTGCCATATTTGCACACTCGACCATGCTGCCGCACGGTCGGTTCCAACGCATTTTATGGCTCCCGGCTCTGAGTCAAGCATGCCTGTATGCCATGGTTAAGGCATTTTGACACCTCTGGCCTCTCTACCATAGCGTTTGCCATCACTCGAGAGCCCGAATGGCACTTAACCTCGCTCCACGGCTCCGTAACCGCCATGTTTGCACACACGACTTTTCTTTGCCGCACGGCCGGTTCCTCGCGCATCCTACGGCTCCTCGCACCAAGTCAAGCACGGCCATGCACTATGGTTAAGGCGTTTTGACACCGTTGGCCTCTCGACTACAGCATTTGTTGTCACCCAAGAACCCGAATGGCCCTTAACCATGGCTCCACCGCTCTAGAACTGCCATATTTGCACACACGACTATGCTACCGCACAGCCGGTTCCTACGTGTCCTACAGCTCTCGACACTAGGTCAAGCACGACCGTATGCCATGGTTAAGGTGTTTTGACACCTCTGGCTCCACCACCACAATATTTTTCATCACCCGAGAGCCCGAACGGCCATTAACTATAGCTCCACGACTCCAGAACATCCATAATTGCACACACGACTGTGCTGGCGCACGGCCGGATCCTGTGCATCCTACGCCTCTCGGCACCGGTTCAAGCACACCCGTACGCCATGGTTAAGCCATTTTGATGCCTCTCACCTCTCCCACCATAGAATTTTTCATCACCCGAGAGCCTGAAGGGCCCTTAACCATGGCTCCACGGCAAAAACCGCCACATTTGCACACACGACCATGCCGCCGCATGGTCGGTTCCAACGCGTCCCGTGGCTCCCGCACCGAGTCAAGCAAGCCCGTACGCGATGGTTAAGGTATTTTGACACCTCTCGGCCTCTCTACCATAGCGTTTGTCATCGCCGAGAGCCCGAACAGCCCTTAACCTCGGCTCCACGGCTCCGTAACCGCCATATTTGCACACACGACTTTGCTGCCGCATGGCCGTTCCTATGCGTCCTACGGCTCCTCGCACCAAGTCAAGCACGCCCATGCACCATGGTTAAGGCATTTTAACACCTTTGGCCTCTCCACCACAGCGTTTATTACGCCCGAGAACCCGAATGGCCCTTAACCATGGCTCCACAGCTCTAGAACCGCCATATTTGCACACACGACTATGCTACCGCACAGCCAGTCCCCGCATGTCCTATAGCTCTCGACACTAGGTCAAGCACGACCGTATGCCATGGTTAAGGCATTTTGACGCCTCCGGCCTCACCACCACAATATTTGTCATCACCCGAGAGCCCGAACGGCCCTTAACTATAGCTCTCCGTAACATCCATAATTGCACACACGACCGTGCCGCCGCACGCCGGATCCCCGTGCATCCTACGGCTCTCGCACCGGGTCAAGCACGCCCGTACGCCATGGTTAAGCCATTTTGATGCCTCTCACCTCTCCGCCATAGAGTTTTTCATCACCCGAGAGCCCGAAGGGCCCTTAACCATAGCTCCACGGCCGCAAACCGCCATATTTGCACACACGACCATGCTGCCGCACGGCCGGTTCCAACGCATCCTATGGCTCTCGGCACTAAGTCAAGCATGCCCGTACGCCATGGTTAAGGCATTTTGACACCTCCGGCCTCTCTACCATAGCGTTTGCCATCGCCGAGAGCCCGAACGGCCTTTAACCTTGGCTCCACGGCTCCGTAACCGGAATATTTGCACACACGACCATGCCGCCGCACGGCCGGTTCCAACACATCCTATGGCTCCCGGCACCGAGTCAAGCATGCCCGTACGCCATGGTTAAGGCATTTTGACACCTCTAGCCTCTCCACCACAGCGTTTGTTGCCGCCGAGAACCCGAATGGCCCTTAACCATGGCTCCACGGCTCTAGAACCGCCATATTTGCACACACGAATATGCTACCGCACAGCCGGTTCGTGCGTGTCCTACAGCTCTTGACACTAGGTCAAGCATGACCGTATGCCATGGTTAAGGCGTTTTGATGCCTCTGGCCTCACCACCACAATGTTTGTCATCACCTGAGAGCCTGAACGGCCCTTAACTACAGCTCTACGACTCCAGAACATCCATAATTGCACACACGACTGTGCTACCGCACGGTCGGATCCTGTGCATCCTATGGCTCTCGGCACCGGGTCAAGCATGCCTGTACGCCATGGTTAAGCCATTTTGATGCCTCTCACCTCTCCACCATAGAGTTTTCCACCACCTGAGAGCCTGAAGGGCCCTTAACCATGCCTCCATGGCTCCAAAACTGCCATATTTGCACACTCGACCATGCTGCCGCACGGTCGGTTCCAACGCATTTTATGGCTCCCGGCTCTGAGTCAAGCTTGCCTGTACGCCATGGTTAAGGCATTTTGACACCTCTGGCCTCTCTACCATAGCATTTGCCATCACTCGAGAGCCTGAACGGCCCTTAACCTTGGCTCCACGGCTCCAGAACTGCCATATTTGCACACACGACTTTGCTGCCGCACGGCCGGTTCCTGCGCATCCTACGGCTCCTCGCACCAAGTCAAGCACGCCCATGCACTATGGTTAAGGCATTTTGACACCGCTGGCCTCTCGACCACAGCATTTGTTGCTGCCCAAGAACCCGAATGGCCCTTAACCATGGCTCCACCGCTCTAGAACTGCCATATTTGCACACACGACTATGCTACCGCACAGCCGGTTCCTACGTGTCCTACAGCTCTCGACACTAGGTCAAGCACGACCGTATGCCATGGTTAAGGCGTTTTGACACCTCTGGCCTCTCTACCATAGCGTTTGTCGTCGCTCGAGAGCCTGAACGGCCCTTAACCTCGGCTCCACGGCTCCAGAACTGCCATATTTGCACACACGACTTTGCCGCCGCACGGCCGGTTCCTATGCGTCCCTACGGCTCCTCGCACCAAGTTAAGCACGCCCATGCACCATGGTTAAGGTGTTTTAACACCTTTGGCCTCTCCACCACAGCGTTTATTACCGCCCGAGAACCCGAATGGCCCTTAACCATGGCTCCACAGCTCTAGAACTGCCATATTTGCACACACGAATATGCTACCGCACAGCCGGTTCGTGCGTGTCCTACGGCCTCTTGACACTAGGTCAAGCATGACCATATGCCATGGTTAAGGCATTTTGATGCCTCCGGCCTTACCACCACAATGTTTGTCATCACCCGAGAGCCCGAACGGCCCTTAACTACAGCTCCATGACTCCGAACATCCATAATTGCACACACGACCGTGCTTTAAGCACGGTCGGATCCTATGCATCCTATGGCTCTCGGCACCGGGTCAAGCACGCCCGTACGCCATGGTTAAGCCATTTTGATGCCTCTCACCTCTCCACCATAGAGTTTTCCATCACCCGAGAGCCCGAAGGGCCCTTAACCATGCCTCCACGGCTCCAAAACTGCCATATTTGCACACTCGACCATGCTGCCGCACGGCCGGTTCCAACGCATTTTATGGCTCCCGGCTCTGAGTCAAGCATGCCTGTACGCCATGGTTAAGGCATTTTGACACCTCTGGCCTCTCTACCATAGTGTTTGCCATCACTCAAGAGCCTGAACGGCACTTAACCTCGGCTCCACGGCTCCAGAACTGCCATATTTGCACACGCAACTTTGCTGCCGCACGGCCGGTTCCTGCGCATCCTACGGCTCCTCGCACCAAGTCAAGCACGCCCATGCACTATGGTTAAGGCATTTCGACACTGCTGGCCTCTCGATCACAGCATTTGTTGCCACCCAAGAACCCGAATGGCCCTTAACCATGGCTCCACCGCTCTAGAACTGCCATATTTGCACACACGACTATGCTACTGCACAGCCGGTTCCTACGTGTCCCACAGCTCTCGACACTAGGTCAAGCACGACCGTATGCCATGGTTAAGGCGTTTTGACACCTCTGGCCCCACCACCACAATGTTTGTCATCCCCCGAGAGCCCGAACGGCCCTTAACTATAGCTCCACGACTCCAGAACATCCATAATTGCACACACAACTGTGCTGGCGCACGGCCGGATCCTGTGCATCCTACGGCTCTCGGCACCGGTTCAAGCACACCCGTACGCCATGGTTAAGCCATTTTGATGCCTCTCACCTCTCCACCATAGAGTTTTCCATCACCCGAGAGCCCGAAGGGCCCTTAATCATGGCTCCACGGCAAGAAAAAACCGCCACATTTGCACACACGACCATGCCGCCGCATGGTCGGTTCCAACGCGTCCTATGGCTCCCGGCACTGAGTCAAGCAAGTACGCCATGGTTAAGGCATTTTGACACCTCTGGCCTCTCTACCATAGCGTTTGTCGTCGCTCGAGAGCCTGAACGGCCCTTAACCTCGGCTCCACGGCTCCAGAACTGCCATATTTGCACACATGACTTTGCTGCCGCACGGTCGGTTCCTATGCATCCTACGGCTCCTCGCACCAAGTCAAGCACGCCCATGCACCATGGTTAAGGCATTTTAACACCTTTGGCCTCTCCACCACAGCGTTTATTACCGCCCGAGAACCCGAATGGCCCTTAACCATGGCTCCACAGCTCTAGAACTGCCATATTTGCACACACGACTATGCTACCACACGGCCCGGTTCCGCATGTCCTATAGCTCTTGACGCTAGGTCAACCACGACCGTATGCCATGGTTAAGGCGTTTTGACGCCTCTGGCCTCACCACCACAATATTTGTCATCACCCGAGAGCCCGAACGGCCCTTAACTATAGCTCCACGACTCCGTAAGATCCATAATTGCACACACGACCGTGCCGCCGCACGCCCGGATCCCGTGCATCCTACGGCTCTCGGCACCGGGTCAAGCACGCCCGTACGCCTTGGTTAAGCCATTTTGATGCCTCTCACCTCTCCACCATAGAGTTTTTCATCACCCGAGAGCCCGAACGGCCCTTAACCACAGCTCCACGGCTGCAAAACTGCCATATTTGCACACACGACCATACTGCCGCACGGTCGGTTCCAACGCATCCTATGGCTCTCGACCGAGTCAAGCATGCCCGTACGCCGTGGTTAAGGCATTTTGACACCTCCGGCCTCTCTACCATAGCGTTTGCCATCGCTCGAGAGCCCGAACGGCCCTTAACCTTGGCTCCACGGCTCCGAACCGCCAAATTTGCACACACGACCATGCCGCCGCACGGTCGGTTCCAACGCATCCTATGGCTCCCGGCACCGAGTCAAGCATGCCCGTACGCCATGGTTAAGGCATTTTGACACCTCTAGCCTCTCCACCACAGCGTTTGTTGCCGCCCGAGAACCCGAATGGCCCTTAACCATGGCTCCACAAACTCTAGAACGCCATATTTGCACACACGAATATGCTACCGCACGCCCGGTTCGTGCGTGTCCTACGGCTCTTGACACTAGGTCAAGCATGACCGTATGCCATGGTTAAGGCGTTTTGATGCCTCCGGCCTCACCACCACAATGTTTGTCATCACCCGAGAGCCCGAACGGCCCTTAACTACGCTCTACGACTCCGAACATCCATAATTGCACACACGACCGTGCTACCGCACGGCCGGATCCCCGTGCATCCTATGGCTCTCGGCACCGGGTCAAGCATGCCCGTACGCCATGGTTAAGCCATTTTGATGCCTCTCACCTCTCCACCATAGAGTTTTCCACCACCCGAGAGCCCGAAGGGCCCTTAACCATGCCTCCATGGCTCCAAAACCGCCATATTTGCACACTCGACCATGCCGCCGCACGGTCGGTTCCAACGCATTTTATGGCTCCCGCTCCGAGTCAAGCTTGCCCGTACGCCATGGTTAAGGCATTTTGACACCTCCGGCCTCTCTACCATAGCATTTGCCGTCACTCGAGAGCCCGAACGGCACTTAACCTTGGCTCCACGGCTCCGAACCGCCATATTTGCACACACGACTTTGCCGCCGCACGGCCGGTTCCTGCGCATCCTACGGCTCCTCGCACCAAGTCAAGCACGCCCATGCACTATGGTTAAGGCATTTTGACACCGCTCTCCTCTCGACCACAGCATTTGTTGTTGCCCAAGAACCCGAATGGCCCTTAACCATGGCTCCACCGCTCTAGAACCGCCATATTTGCACACACGACTATGCTACCGCATGGCCCGGTTCCTACGTGTCCTATGGCTCTCGACACTAGGTCAAGCACGACCGTATGCCATGGTTAAGGCGTTTGACACCTCCGGCCTCTCTACCATAGCGTTTGTCATCGCTCGAGAGCCCGAACGGCCCTTAACCTCGGCTCCACGGCTCCCGAACCGCCATATTTGCACACACGACTTTGCCGCCGCACGGCCGGTTCCTATGCGTCCTACGGCTCCTCGCACCAAGTTAAGCACGCCCATGCACCATGGTTAAGGTGTTTTAACACCTTTGGCCTCTCCACCACAGCGTTTATTACCGCTCGAGAACCCGAATGGCCCTTAACCATGGCTCCACAAACTCTAGAACCGCCATATTTGCACACACGACTATGCTACCGCACGCCCGGTTCCCGCATGTCCTATAGCTCTCGACACTAGGTCAAGCACGACCGTATGCCATGGTTAAGGCGTTTTGATGCCTCCGGCCTCACCACCACAATATTTGTCATCACCCAAGAGCCCGAACGGCCCTTAACTATAGCTCCACGACTCCGAACATCCATAATTACACACACGACCGTGCCGCCGCACGGCCGGATCCCCGTGCATCCTACGGCTCCGGCAATGGGTCAAGCACGCCCGTACGCCATGGTTAAGCCATTTTGATGCCTTTTACCTCTCCACCATAGAGTTTTCATCACCCGAGAGCCCGAAGGGCCCTTAACCATGGTTCCACGGCTGCAAACCTGCCATATTTGCACACACGACCATGCTACCGCACGGTCGGTTCCAACGCATCCTATGGCTCTCGGCACTGAGTCAAGCATGCCCGTACGCCATGGTTAAGGCATTTTGACACCTCTGGCCTCTCTACCATAGCGTTTGCCATCGCTCAAGAGCCTGAACGGCCCTTAACCTTGGCTCCATGGCTCCAGAACTGCCATATTTGCACACTCGACCATGCTGCCGCACGGTCGGTTCCAACGCATTTTATGGCTCCCGGCTCTGAGTCAAGCATGCCCGTACACCATGGTTAAGGCATTTTGACACCTCTAGCCTCTCCACCACAGCGTTTGTTGCCGCCTGAGAACCTGAATGGCCCTTAACCATGGCTCCACAGCTATAGAACTGCCATATTTGCACACACGAATATGCTACCGCACAGCCGGTTCGTGCGTGTCCTACAGCTCTTGACACTAGGTCAAGCATGACCGTATGCCATGGTTAAGGCGTTTTGATGCATCTGGCCTCACCACCACAATGTTTGTCATCACCCGAGAGCCTGAATGGCCCTTAACTACAGCTCCATGACTCCAGAACATCCATAATTGCACACACGACTGTGCTGCCGCATGGTCGGATCCTGTGCATCCTATGGCTCTCGGCACTGGGTCAAGCACGCCTGTATGCCATGGTTAAACCATTTTGATGCTTCTCACCTCTCCACCATGGAGTTTTCCATCACCTGAGAGCCTGAACGGCCCTTAACCATGCCTCCACGGCTCCAAAACTGCCATATTTGCACACTCTACCATGCTGCCGCACGGTCGGTTCCAACGCATTTTATGGCTCCTGGCTCCGAGTCAAGCATGCCTGTACACCATGGTTGAGGCATTTTGACACCTCTGGCCTCTCCACCATAGCGTTTGCCATCACTCGAGAGCCTGAATGGCACTTAACCTCGGCTCCACGGCTCCAGAACTGCCATATTTGCACACACGACTTTGCTGCCGCACGGCCGGTTCCTGCGCATCCTACGGCCCCTCGCACCAAGTCAAGCACGCCCATGCACTATGGTTAAGGCGTTTTGACACCGCTAGCCTCTCGACACTAGGTCAAGCATGACCGTATGCCATGGTTAAGGCGTTTTGACACCTCTGGCCCCACCACCACAATGTTTGTCATCACCCGAGAGCCCAAACGGCCCTTAACTATAGCTCCACGACTCCAGAACATCCATAATTGCACACACGATTGTGCTGGTGCACGGCCGGATCCTGTGCATCCTACGGCTCTCGGCACCGGTTCAAGCACACCCGTACTGTTAACACCAGAATTTGGTCAGGGATATGACAGGTGGACCCGCAGGCGGCAGAGAGAGAGATTCGGCAAATGCATATGCGGTCGGCTAATTTCCGTGTGTTCGGCAAATGGTTAAGCGGTCGGCAACCGTTTCGTTTGAAGGCTGAAAAGGGAAAGGGAAGCTGATCGGGAAGGAGTCGTGATGGTCAAGGACTCCGATTATGGATAGAGTTAGCGTGTCTTTGTCTTTCCAATTTTGTTTAGATAGCTCGTAAGTGCTTAGGATTCGTGTTCTGTCCAGGGTATAAATATAAACCCTCGACCATTGTAATAAGGGTTCACAACCAAATCAATACAACCGGCCCCGTGCCACCTTTTCGAGTCCTTTAGTCAAGTCGTCGAGTTCTTCGAGAGGGCCAATCGATCCGTCGACCTCCGTAAGTCCCGGCAACCTTGTTATCATGTCTAGTATCATGCGGTGGATTTAGATAATGATGCAAGAAGTCTTGTTGCAATGCTTAGTATCATGCGGTGGATTTAAGCATTGAATCAAGAGGGTTCCGTGTTAGTCATGAGTCGTGCGGCAGGCTAAGATTAGCTAGGAGCTAGTTACCAAAGTTTCTCTGATTAGGTCATGAGTCGTGCGGCAGGCTAAGATCTAAGCTTAGAGGCTAGTTATCGGCTCTTTTAGATTTGGCATGATCTAATAGATTCATTAAGTTATCATGTGTTGCATGTTTATTTAATGTTTAATTATTTGCAACACTCTTTTGCCCAATTTAGATTGATACTCTTTCGGCTTGTTGATTGTTCCTTTCATGCTTATTCAATATTGAGTAGATCAAACTCAAATAGCTGAATCAGATCAATCTAGGTTGTTACGTGTTGCGGGTTCATCCACGTCATATGTAGATAAGCCTTGATAGGACCGGGTACCGTGCGGCAGATGCAGGTCTTTGGGTTACTCTAGAGCTAGTCATCCGGTGGACTAGAGATCGGTTTAATCTGATAGGTTCCTTTTACATGTCACTTGTTTGTTCCTTCTTCATGGACCCCGATTCGGCAATCTTGCCGATACGATTATGCTTATATATGTAGCGAGTATCTATGGATCTGTTAGATAATCACGTGCTTTTAGCTCTCTATTGCTAGATTGTATCATGCGGTGGATTGATCTAGTAGTAAGGAGTGGTGTAAATTAATAGTGAGTGGTATCATGCGGTGGATTAGCTTGCTTGAGTTTATGCTTGACGGGTTTATGAAGGCTAGACGTGCGGCAGACTAGTTGAAGTAGCCTATGCATGTGTTTGTTTAGTAGATTTATATTTATAAGTTACTTATTCTTAATTATTAAGTGCTTGATGATGCTTTAAACCCGAGAAGTAGTTTGATATGCGTTTCACGATTCAATCTTGTTCAAACATGTCTTCATCTATCGTATTCGGCAATTTCGTTCGTTTACATCGCTTATGTGCTTTAGCCGAATGAACTAATCTGTTGCGATAGCTTCTATAGCTATATGTCGTCGTAAGTGGCTTCGGGCCGTAAAGATGGAACTGTCTGGTCTCACCCGGACGTTCCGGTTATGATCTTACTTGTTTTATCCCTTGTCGATTTTTAGGTCAAATCGACTGGCACGCTTCCGGATTCGGAAACGCCGGGCACCCGATTGAAGCTAGGCTTTCCGGCTTGCTGTGTGTGAGACGCAGGGTGGTCACATTTTGCGTCAACACACTTTTTGGCACGCTCGGTGGGACAACTTCTCAATTTAGGATGGGATCGGAAATTGACAACAGTCACGTTCTGAATGTGACCTTGGACGAGCTGCAACCGGAGCAACGTCAGATGGTGGAACAAGCCATGGAACAGTTTCAGCAGAAATGTTTGATGTCTTTCTCCAAGAACAAGAGTGGCAGAGTGATGATCAAGCAATCACTGCCACGAGTTCTTCTCGCTGGTCAGTCTGATGTTACTGACGAGGAGGAAATGCAGAGGGTAGTTGGAGCCATCTACAAAGCTGTAGGAGACACTATGTTGAATCACAATACAGCTTTTCTGGGTACCTTCCGCAAAATCATGGCCAAACTTTTGGTCCAGCTTGACAAACGATTTGAAGCAAGATTTGGAGAGCTTGCTGGACCAAGTGTACTTCAACACTCAGCAATCTTCAGGGAAGTCAACTGGAGGAGAAGAGATAATCGGTACAAGAAAGGATGGAGCTGTTTGTAATGAAAAAGAGAAGCCTCCGGTGACCGAACAGCAAACTTATGGCCAAGTAGCTTTTGGTGAAACAACGAGATATACCTAAATCTGCTTACAAGATCTCCCCAAAGGCAAATAGATTGCGAGAAGAGTGTTTATGGAGATGGGTACAATGAATTTACTGATTACGATTGCTCGAGTGCTTTGCCGAATCCAGGATACAGGAGTGCATCAGGAATGCCTTCTAGAAGACAGGGAGCAAAAGATGCAAATGATGAGCTCCTGAAGCGTAATGGCCGATATGATGCGTAATCAATTCGGCACGAAACCAAAGCATCAAACATATGCATACAAATCTCCTTTCCCGAGTGGTACAATAGGGTAGCTCTTCCACCAAGAGTTAAGCCACCAACGATTTGACCAAATTCTCTCGGGGATGACACCAGCACCATTGAGCATGTCGATATTTGATGCAACTTGGAGAAGCTGCTAGTGATGAAGCTTGGAGAATCGATATTTTCCTATGTCTCGACAGGGCCGGCTTTCACATGGTTTGCTTCGCATGCCTCGGCCAATTCCATTGGTACATGGGCGAATTGGAGCAAAAGTTCCATTCATACTTTTATACAGAACCAATGAGAAGAAGATGGTTGATCTGTGGGCTATGAGGATGAAAACTACGAGACACCAATGGAGTATCTTCGTAGATTCGAGAAGCGAAGAACATGTGCTATTCTCTCGACTATTCCCGATGATCAACTTGCACAATTGGTCATTGCGGGCATGCCGCCACATATCGAGACAAGCTATTCGGCATGGAGTTTGAAGACCTTGGACAAACTTGCACAAAAATTGACAGCAATGAGCAATCAAGCCCAAGGGTTCGGAGAGATGCTCGTTTTCGAAGAACAAAGTGCAACTATTGACATGTATCAAGGATTTCTAGAAGAAGCATCTCGAATATGAAGATGAAGATGAAGTAGTCAGCGCAGAGTTGAACCGGACTAAAGAGCCTACTTTGGTCACTCATCGATGGGTGAAGCAGCAAAAGGGATCTTATGATTTTGATGTCGAAAGCGTATAAGCTCTTTTTGTTTCTAGTTCAAGAAGGACGCATCAAGCCGCGTAAGGACATCCTATGTTTGCGCCCGAAGGGGTAAAGGATAAGAAGTACTGCGGGTTCCATGATACAAGTTCTCATCATATCAATGATTGCCGAGTGTTCGAGTAAAGATTCGAAAGCTATTCAAGATGGACACTTGAGGTTTGATGGCAAGATGAAAGTAGATAAAAACCCATTCCTCGAATATGGTCTCTTTCTTTATAGGCATGGTTGAGGCCGGTGAATCCAAGGAAAAGGGAAAGATGAAGGTATTAACCTCGAAAGAGCCAAGGAGAGTGGTGCCATGACCCCGATCGGCAAGTTACCAAGGAAGAAGTGCAACAAGTACGGTTCGAAATAGCCGAACAGAGAAAGGTCGACTTCGATGCATCTAAGGAAATTGCCGAATACACGCCGATCCGAAGTGCGAGTTACAAAGACGACACTTGTTAAATAAGTGGCAATGGGAAAAGAAGATGGAATATGATGAGGAACAGCGACATTGAAGAGGAGCGCAGTTCATGGCGTAACGTCGGAGATATGAGGCGAGGTGCGCCAAAGGGAACAAGAAGAGTACGGAGAGAGCAAGAGCAATCTCATTGGAATTGTTCCTTCTTCGGACACCGTTGGAATGAAGGCTTGAAGTTGCCTCGCCAAGAATAATTGCCCCGAATGCACGGTGATCAATATTCGTAGTACAGTGCAATCTCGAGTCAACCGCCCCCGTTCATGATAGACTTGGAATGAGAGTTCCGCAGAAGCGATCGGCGCCTAAAAATAAACAAGCTTTGATGAATATCGAGGAAAAGATTTGCGTACCAAGCTTGGGCTCACAAAGGTGCTCATAATGCGGAGGAAAGCTCCTACGAGATGGCAAAGAGGTCAATGGTGCCCTCCTGGTCTGAGGAAAAGCCAGAAGAGAAGAGTTCAGCGTTTGAGAAATCAAGAGCTGAAACAGGAATTAGCCGAAAAGAAGCCAATGTGGCGTCCTAAGAAAAAAGATGATGGACAGGGTCCTTCGGCTGATACTAACATGGTGTTCTTTATTCCATTAGAGTTCAAGGCTCCTCAAGATCAAGAAGTTCAAGATGAAGTGTATTCGACTTTGATGAAACCGAATGCCGAGACCTATGGCTCAACTTGTATTGACTCGGCAAGCAATCTTTGACAAGCCGCTTAAAAACCGTCATCTTAAACCATTATACCCGAAGGGATATGTCAATGGCAAACCTTTAACCAAGATGCTTGTTGATGGAGGAGGCTGCTATCAATATTATGCCATATGCTACTTTCGAAAGCTTGGTATGACAAGTGAAGATTTGTTGCAGATCGACATGATCCTTAGAGATTTTGCCGGCAATGCTTCGATACTCGTGGAGCAAGACATGTGGAACCGATGATTGGATCCAAGACTTTGATCACTACTTTCTTTGTCATTGATGGCAAGGGGGCATATAGCATGCTTCTTGGAAGGGATTGGATCCATGCTAATTGCCGTATACCCTCAACTATGCATCAAATTCTCATTCAAGGGGTAGGAGATGATGTAGAGATTGTTCAAGCCGATGATTCAAAGAGTGTTGCCACCTCCGAGCCTCGCTTATTGGGAATATGATGGACTAGATTGCCTTTCGGGAAAGGTATGGAAGGAAGGTCCCGTCAATGTGTTCGACAGAGATCAACAAATTGATCGATCCAAGCAAATCGGCTCGACAAGAACTTTTAATGGGCAATCCAATCGATGGCAACAAAGGCAACCGGGTCGTGGTTTTATGTCGGCCGACAAGTTAGAAGAAATCAATGTTGGTGATAGCACAAAGTCAAGGCCGATGTTTATCGGTGCAAATTTAGACCCGAAATATAAATTAAGATTAATAGAGTTACTAAAAGAGTTCAAAGATTGTTTTGCTTGGGATTATACGAGATGCCTGGATTGGATCGATCAATTGTTGAACATAAGTTGCCTATAAAACCTGGGTTTCGTCCTTTCAAACAACCTCCACGTAAGATTTATAAAGAGGAGGTATTAGCCGATGTAAAGAAAGAAGTTGAAAGACCGATTGAAGCAAACTTTATTCGGCCATGCGGTATGCGTAGTGGATTTCAAACATAGTACCCGTCTACAAAAAGAATGGGAAGATGAGAGTATGCATAGATTTCGAGAGATCTCAACAAAGCTACTCCCATGGATGGTTACCCAATGCCAGTTGCCGATTTACTAGTGGATGCAGCAGCGGTATGAAGTCATCGCTTTATGGATGGTAATGCCGGCTATAATCGATTTTCATGGCGCTTGAAGATATTGCAAAGACCGCATTCGATGTCCCGGCCACATTGGGTTATTTGAATGGATAGTAATGACATTTGGATTGAAGAATGCTGGTGCAACTTATCAGAGAGCCATGAACTATATCTTTCACGAGTTGATCGGTAAAATTGTAGAAATTTATATTGATGATGTGGTAGTCAAATCCAGAGACCATGAAGGACATTTAGCCAATTTGAGGAAGATTCTGGAGTGCACGAGGAGACATGGTTTAAAGATGAATCCAAATAAGTGTGCCTTTGGAGTCTCTACTTGTGAGTTCTTGGGGTTCTTGATACACAAAGGAGGGATAGAAGTTGGGAAAAAGAGCATGGAAGCAATAGACAAAGTTGTGCCCCCAACTAACCTTACGGAGTTGCAATCATTGCTGGGCAAGATCAATTTCGTGAGAAGATTCATATCCAATTTATCGGAAAGAGTATTGCCTTTCTCTCCATTGTTGAAGCTCAAGAAGGATCAAAAATTTGTCTGGCGTGACGTACAGCAAAAGGCTTTTGATGAAATCAAGCAATATATGAAGGCACCACCAGTATTGGTACCTCCACAACTTGAAAAGCCTTTCAAGCTGTATGTGGCGGCCGATAGCCTAACAATAGGATCGGCCCTTATGCAAGAATTTGATGGAAAAGAGAGGGTAATAGCTTACCTTAGCCGAAAACCGCTAGATCCCGAAACAAGGTATTCGGCTATAGAAAAGCTCGTTTGTGTGTTTATTACTCATGCACTAAATTTCGGCACTATTTGTTAAATGCCGAATGTGTGGTGATATCTAGTTTTGATGTAATTAAACACATGTTGTCAATGCCGATTTTAAGTGGAAGAATCGGCAAATGGGTATTAGCACCGTCGAGTTTAATTTAAAGATATGAGTCGGCAAAAGCGGTGAAAGGACAAGCAATTGCCGATTTTATTACTCAACATCGTGGTTTATCTCGTTGATATGATTAACATTGCCCCATGGGCGTTATTTTTTGATGGATCATCATGTGACAAAGGTGGTGGTGCTGGTATTCTTTTGATATCCCCACGTGGAAAGGCATTTGAGTTTGCTTTTTCAATTGAATATCCTGTCACTAACAATCAAGCAGAATATGAGGCTTTGCTTAGAGGGCTTCGGCTATTAATAGAAGTGAAGGCTGTTGCTGTTGAGGTATTTGGTGATTCTGAATTGGTGATCAATCAGTTGACAGGACAATATGAATGCAAAAATGATGTACTGCAAGGGTACCATGAACAATGTAGGGAACTTCTGAAAAGCTTTTCAGTAGTTACTTTGCATCATATACCCAGAGAGCACAATGGAGAAGCAAACAAATTAGCTCAAGCTGCTTCTGGATATCGGGAAAATCATGAAGTCTATACAGCAGAAGGAGATGCTTTCAATTCGATCGATAAAAATGACTGGAGGAAAGACATTATCAACTATCGAAAGACCCATCTCAAAAAGTTTCCCGAGGCTCGGTATAAGGCACTTAAATTTGTGCTTCTTGATGATCAATTGTACCACAAGTCTATAGATGGAGTGTTGCTCAAATGCTTGAACCAAGAAGAAGCTAAGAAGATTATGTTTGAAGTCCATGAAGGGGCTTGTGGTGCACATCACTCGGCTTACCGAATGAAGTGGATAATGAGAAGGACAAAGGTACTTTTGGCCGACCATGTTGGAAGATTGCTTTGAATATTACAAAGGGTGTCGAGATTGTCGATATTTGGTAATATTCAAAGAGCACCCGCATCTCGCTCCGAATCCAATAATTAAACCTTGGCCGTTCGTAGGATGGGGTATAGATTTAATTGGACAGATCAATCCTCCATCTAGCAAAGGACACAAATTTGTGTTGTTGGCAACAGATTATTTCACCAAGTGGGTTGAAGCTATCCCTTTGAAGAAGGTCACATCAGAAAATATGATTAGTTTTGTCAAAGAGCATATAATTCATAGGTTTGGGATTCCACAGACCATTACAACTGATCAGGGGACTCAGTTCACTTCTTCAGAGTTTTGTGACTTTGCCGAAAGCATGGGGATAAGATTATATAATTCTTCTCCTTATTATGCACAAGCTAATGGTCAAGCGAAGCATCAAATAAGATCATGATCAAGATTATCCGAAAGAAGATCGATGAGAAGCCAAGGAGATGGCACTTGGTCCTTAATGAAGCATTGTGGGCTTACCGAATGGCTTGCCATGGATCCACACAAGCATCTCCATATGAGTTGGTTTATGGACATAATGCTATAATGCCTTGGGAGTTGCAATCAGGATCAAGGAGAGTTGAGTTACAAAAGGACCTGACAGAAAAAGATTATAAGGATTTGATGATGGATGAATTGGAAGATTTACATTTGATTCGTCTTAAAGCTTTAGAGAACATTGAAAAGAATAAGATGCGTGTTGCCAAATACTACAACAAGAAAGTTAAAGTTAAACAATTTGCGTAAGGAGATTTGGTTTGGAAGACGATATTGCCGATTGGTACCAAAGACAATATTCGGCAAGTGGTCTCCGAATTGGGAAGGACCTTTTCGGGTTGTCGGTTGTGCACCCGGCAATGCGTATATATTGAAAACATTATTTGGAGAAGAACTTACTAGAGCCATCAATGGCGATATCTTAAGAAGTTTTATCCAAGTATCGAAGTTGGATCTTAATAGTTGACTAACATAAACGTGGCATAGCCGATTGAATAAAATCGCCTTCGTAGCAAAGGAAAGAAGTTGGAGAAAATAGCCGATATTTTTATATCGCCTCTAGTACAAAAATAGCCGATACAGTTGTATCGCTTTAGCCAATTTTTTAAGGTATAAGTGAACAGTTTGATCTTATCTCTCACCGGTAGGTTTATCGGGAGAAGATAAAGAGAATTGAAGTAGCTACGATACAAAACGTCAAGTCATGGAACAGACCGAGATCTAATCGGCTAAGGCAACGTTGTGCGTTCGGAAGATTTTCGTTCGGGAAGAATGTTGCAAGCAAGTTCTAGCTAAGGAAAAATTTGCAAAAAGGCAATTGTGACATGATGAACGTCGTCACAGACAAGCAAGAACAGGGAGGAGGCCAACATTCTTCATTAACATTTTTTATTTACAACCCGTGCCAATCCTATTACAAGCTACTCCTCTTCCTCGGCGAAGAGCTTGTTGAGGACGGACTCCGGGTTGGTGGCGTTGGCCATGGCATCACCGTGGGCGTCGTACCCCGTCAGGATGCCCTCGATGCCGTCGACCTCGTGAGGGAGCCCGTGACGGAAGCCGGTCGGCATCTGAGCGTAGTCGCTCCCGGTCCAGGACGACATCCCCGCCAGGCCGAGCGCAGTGCCGAGACGCACGCCATGGAGGGCAACCTGGTCAACCTGACCAGGCACCGCCTCGAGGCGCTCCACCAGCGTCACCCCTTGGGCGTTCACGTGGTTGGCCGCCGCTGTCGCTGCCGCCTTCAAGCGGTCCAGCTCCACGGTGAGATCTGCAAAGAAAGAGTAAGATGGATCAGTGAGCAGATGAATCGGAAAGAACATGGGTTGAAGGCGATTGGCGAAGAACAAATACTGGTGATGGCCTCGCTCATCTGCCGGCAGTTGTCCTCCAACTCCAGTTGGGCGATCCCAAACTTCTTGGTTTCTTCACCAAGAAGCTCCATCGCCTCATCCCGCTCGCGGCGGTACGCGGCGGCGTCGTAACGGCCGTACGGCGGATTTGCTCGTCGTTCCTCTCCCATATGGGAACGTACGGCCGACCCCGATGAGGCCGAAGCGGAAGCCGGTGCGGAGCAGAGCAGGAGCCGGGCCGGAGCCGGAGCCGGAGCCGCGCGGGGCGAGAGGTGTCGAACGCCGCAGCCGGCGCCAGGAAGCGCCATTGGCCGGTGCTGATCCTCGCCGTCCTACAAACGAGGTACCGTCAAGATCGGCTAATTTAGAAAAACCACAGACAAGATGGGGACATTATTTCTTACTGCAGACGGCGACCACCACGGCTGCTTCCCTCCGCCGCGTCCACCGCAGGAGCAGGAGCGGAAGCGGAAGAGGGAGCGTGGGTGCCGGCCCGGGCAACCCGCCTCCGGACATTGGCGATGTAGTCGCCGGTGTTCCCAGTAGCCCTGAAACGGATCAAGAAGATAAGCAACCGCAAAGGGGGCAGAGATTCAGATCGGGTAAAGACTATCGAGTAGCACAACTCAAGGGATTGGAGATCTCACCGCCGGCGCCGGTTGCTACTGCCCTCCGCCTCGTCCTGGGCAGGACGCTTATTGCGATCTCCGCCGCTCGCCATTGGTGATGGTGGGGGTTTTTTGGGTTTGAAGGCAAGGAGGAAGTGGAAGAGATTGAAGAAGATAGCAACTGCTTGTGTTTGATGTGATGATGGTGGGAGCCAACTGGTCCTATTTATGAACGTGGGAGCCGTAGAGACTGCGGAAAGCCAAGCGACAGAATAGGGTTTCCACGTTTATGGGCCGATGTTGAGTTGGGCCGAGCCCATCACTACTGGCAATTCAGTTACCATACGCTCGGTCGGCTAAATAGATGATGAGAGTTATTCGGCTAAAGTGAACGCTTGAAGCAGCAACAGTTATGTTCGGCTGATATACGCGTCTATGAGTACAGTTGTGATTGGAAGAGCCGAATGGTAACGAAGCGAGAGAAGAAAGAAAAAAAATGAAGATTATCTACTTTTCAAGAGAAAAGAAATTGTTTTCAAGTATGACAGGGGCCAAGCCTAAGTGTCTACATCTTCAAGTACAAGCCAAGCATCTATACATTTAAGAAAGAATTGATAACAAAGAAGAGCATCAATCTTGATTCGGTTGGCCTCATCAAGAGCTTTTTGGTCCTCTTCTTCGAATCTTGGATATTGGACAGTTTGCTTTTGATTTGCCGCGTCTCCTTGATGACTGATTGTATTTTGGATTTAGCCGAATCAAGAGATGGCAGATTTGCGAGCTTAGTTTCATGAGACTGAATATTGGCATTCAGTTGAGCCAATTGAGCTTCAAGTTTGGCTTTTTCTTCTCTCATGACCTGCAGCTGGTTCTAAGGTGCTCAAGAGGTGCTCGCTTGACTTGATGCTAGAATAGAGCTCCTTGGCCCGTTTGTTCCTTGGCCATTTTTCTTTTCTCCGATCAACTTTGGTGGACATATTCTTGTGTGCTCTCTTGATAGCAAAAAGTGATCATCAAGGTGTGATAAAGCGTCTATGGCGGCCTTGAGATTAGAGGGAAGCTCTTGATCAATAAGCTCTGCTATTTCCCTTATTTTGTCTGAATCTTGGGCCAAAGCAACAATATCCTTTTTCAGAAATGAGATTATATCCTTCAGCTTGGCTTGACTCTCTGATGATAACTGCTGGTTGGAAGAAACTTCGTCATCTTTATCCCCAGCATACTCTTCAGCGATAAGGGAAAAACTGGCTTGGGGGTGAACGGTATCCTGTTGATGAACAAGGAAGGTAGTTTAGCCGAATGATTCGGTTTGAAGTGAAAAAATAACCGAGTAAGAGTAAAGATAATACCTCTTCGGCAAAAGCCTCGATCAATAGCATCCCGGGTAGTATCAGACTCGAGTGATTAATGCAAATTGCCACTTCAGGGATAGCAAGTGTCATGGCTTGTTGATGCATCTTGGATTGCCGAAGGAGTTAAATCTCGTGATCCGGTGAGGGGGATTTTTCTCTGCTACTTCTCCCCGATCACCCGTTTGTTCATCAACCCGATGAGAGGGAATTTCTTCTCGCTATCTCTCCTTGTTCACCTACTTGATCGTCTGCTCGATGCATATCAAGATCACTGGTGAGCTCATTGTTTGCTTGACCAGTGGAGGCTCCAGGAGAGTTGTCCAAGATCACTACCCTATCAGGACTTTGAGGGTTGGCCTGCACCTGTTGAAAGAAAGTGATAAGTGCAAAACACATTTGCAGATGGAAAATAAAGGATCAAAAACATTCATACCTGAGGGAGTGGCTTAGCTTTCTTGGATCTTGTTTTCTTGGGAATTGCAGTGTCCTTGATAGGGGAAGAAGGAGTTTTTCTTTTGAGGTCCTTCAGGAGCACTGTGTCATCAGCAGGTATTTTGTTGAATGCTGTCAGATTTGGAGCATCATACCCTAGAGCAAAGAACAGGGCCGGCCGCGCATGGAACCTCGGAGGACTTGGAGGAGCAATGTCCTGTTCAGAAGAGATGTTTAGAAACAGAGCAGAGACATAAAGTAAAAGGTAGCCATAAACATGTACCTCATCATCAGAAGAGAATGAAGGCATTAAAACTTGGCATAAAGGGTGGACTTGTGCTCAATATGTGAGAATGCCATTCTTGCCACCGAGGTTGAATGAAGGATGAGCAGCTTCAATTATCACCGAGGGTTGGGTTCATATATTGGAAGCTTGCATCCAAGATTGAAAACTTTATTGGCCTCGATTGCATTCATCAGTGACTCCCTGGGTCTAATTATGCTTGAGAAGTATGGCCTTGGGGGCAATTGACCAAGTCCAAGCTGCCTGGCAACCATATTTGGATTGTAAAATTCATAAGTTGATCTTATCAGCCGACCATGCTGAAATTCTGCTGGTAGAGCACAGGGCTTGATGAAAGAATTAAAAATGTCCTTGGAATCATCATCTATGCATCCCAATTCATAGCTGAATCTGCAGGGAAGAGTTAAATTTTCATTTTCTCTGTATGGGAACCAGATCAAGTGGTTGAATCCCTTGTAGAAGATCTTGAAAAGATGGCCCAGATCTGAGTCAATAATGATTGAAGATGCAGCCTCTCCATATGTCTGACAAGATTTGTATCTGGGATCTTCACCTTCGGCATAGTTGATTGAAGGAAAATTCAGGTTGTGAAGATCAACAGAAACAATCTGATGCATATATAGTTGCAACCACATTTGAAGAAGCCAACATGGTCCATTGACACAGGAGATTTCACCTTGATTCCTCATCTGGACAGTAATCTGATGCATCATGTGGTAGAATGCTCCCAAGAGATATTTACCCAAAGGGATCAGCTTTGCTCTGTAGCCAATTCTTCACCATCACTATGTGATTCAAAGTGGGCTCATTGGATTTGCCACAGAAGATGAATCTGCATAACCACATGTTCATGAAAGCCCTATACTCTTTGTCAGACACAGGGCCAGTTGAAGCATAGGCCTGAACATACTTGGCCCAACCTCCCCCTGATTTGACCGCCTTCTGTGAGCTAGTGCATTTGTATTTGAAGGGATAGGTTGGTTTGGTGATATTCGGACTGGTCATCATGAAGATGTCTCGATAAAGTGATCGACATTGGGCCATGACCAAAGATAAAAGCATTGATGGCATCGAGACCGAAATGGGAAGCAGCTATCGAAGGGAGTCGTTTCTAGGCATTTCGGCTAAAGACAGCTCCAAACAAGGTCCGAATGTCTTGAGATTCCCAAAATCACCGCTCTTGGACTGCATCCTACAGTACCAATCGCGCCATCCTGTGATTGAAGGGAGAGGTTTTGAAAGTGTTCGGCCATCTGTTTGGGGGAGAAATCCTAGACTTAAAGGGGATCCTCAAAGTTTCCTTTTCAATAAAATCCCTCGGATTAGGGTCTCCCATCAGGCCAAGAAAGAATGATCCAGGACATGCAAGGTTGGAAATCAAGATCTCATTCTTCATTTCCTTTAAGAAGAGATTGAAGCGAATGAATCAAAAAGTGCATCTGGAAACCGGTTCAAGAAAATTGTCGAATGGATAAAGCAAGTAGGGTTACCTCTAGAAACTCCTCTTGAGTTCCTGTCGCCATGATGGAGATAGTTGAAGTCTCTGTCGCCATTGAAGACAGCAGCGAGCGCAGATCTCGAATGGCGGCTCGGGTGTTGGTGGTGATGACCTAGATGAAAGGCGGCGATAGTCAATTTCGAAATAAAATCCTTTTATCTCGAAATTGAGGGGGCATGTGTTAACACCAGAATTTGGTCACGAATATGACAGGTGGACCCACAGGGAGCAGAGAGAGTGATTCGGCAAGTGCGTATGCGGTCGGCTAATTTCTATGTGTTCGGCAAATGACCAAGCGGTCGGTAACGGCTTTGTTTGAAGGCGAAAGAAGGAAAGGTGAAGCTGGCCAGAAAGAGAAGGAGTCGTGATAGTTGAGGACTCCGGTTATGGATAGAGTTAGCGTGTCTGGTCTTTCCAGTTTTGTTTAAATAGTTCGTAAGAGTTAGCGTGTCTGGTCTTTCCAGTTTTGTTTAAATAGTTCGTAAGTACTTAGGACTCATGTTCTGTCCAGGGTATAAATATAAACCCTCGACCATTGTAATAAGGGTTCACAACCAATTCAATACAACCGGCTACGTGCCACCCTTCGAGTCCTTTTAGTCGTGTCATCAAGTTCTTTGAGAGGGCCAATCGATCCGTCGACCTCCGTAAGTCCCGGCAACCTTGTTATCATGTCTAGTATCATGCGGTGGATTTAGATAATGATGCAAGAAGTCTTGTTGCAATGCTTAGTATCATGCGGTGGATTTAAGCATTGAACCAAGAGGGTTCCGTGTTAGTCATGAGTCGTGCGGCGGGCTAAGATTAGCTAGGAGCTAGTTACCAAAGTTTCTCCGATTAGGTCATGAGTCGTGCGGCGTGCTAAGATCTAAGCTTAGAGGCTAGTTATCGGCTCTTTTAGATTTGGCATGATCTAATAGATTCATTAAGTTATCATGTGTTGCATGTTTATTTAATGTTTAATTATTTGCAACACTCTTTTGCCCAATTTAGATTGATACTCTTTCGGCTTGTTGATTGTTCCTTTCATGCTTATTCAATATTGAGTAGATCAAACTCAAATAGCTGAATCAGATCAATCTAGGTTGTTACGTGTTGCGGGTTCATCCACGTCATATGTAGATAAGCCTTGACAGGACCGGGTACCGTGCGGCAGATGCAGGTCTTTGGGTTACTCTAGAGCTAGTCATCCGGTGGACTAGAGATCGGTTTAATCTGATAGGTTACTTTTACATGTCACTTGTTTGTTCCTTCTTCATGGACCCCGATTCGGCAATCTTGCCGATACGGTTATGCTTATACATGTAGCGAGTATCTATGGATCTGTTAGATAATCACGTGCTTTTAGCTCTCTATTGCTAGATTGTATCATGCGGTGGATTGATCTAGTAGTAAGGAGTGGCAAAAATTCATAGTGAGTGGTATCATGCGGTGGATTAGCTTGCTTGAGTTTATGCTTGACGGGTTTATGAAGGCTAGACGTGCGGCAGACTAGTTGAAGTAGCCTATGCATGTGTTTGTTTAGTAGATTTATATTTATAAGTTACTTATTCTTAATTATTAAGTGCTTGATGATGCTTTAAACCCGAGAAGTAGTTTGATATGCGTTTCACGATTCAATCTTGTTCAAACATGTCTTCATCTATCGTATTCGGCAATTTCGTTCGTTTACATCGCTTATGTACTTTAGCCGCATGAATCAACTGCTGCGATAGCTTCTATAGCTATATGTCGTCGTAAGTGGCTTCGGGGCCGTAAAGATGGAACTGTCTGGTCTCACCCAAAGACGTTCCGGTTATGATCTTACTTGTTTTATCCCTTGTCGATTTTCAGGTCAAATCGACTGGCACGCTTCCGGATTCAGACGCCCGGGCACCCGATTGAAGCTAGGCTTTCCGGCTTGCTGTGTGTGAGACGCAGGGTGGTCACATTTTGCGTCAACACGTACGCCATGGTTAAGCCATTTTGATGCCTCTCACCTCTCCACCATAGAGTTTTCCATCACCTGAGAGCCTGAAGGGCCCTTAACCATGCCTCCACGGCTCCAAAACTGCCATATTTGCACACTCGACCATGCTGCCGCACGGTCGGTTCCAACGCATTTTATGGCTCCCGGCTCCGAGTCAAGCATGCCCGTACACCATGGTTAAGGCGTTTTGACACCTCTGGCCTCTCCACCACAGCATTTATTGTGGCTCGAGGACCCGAATGGCCCTTAACCATGGCTCCACAGCTCTAGAACTGCCATATTTGCACACACGACTATGCTACGCATCCTACGGCCCCTCGTTCCTCGTGTCACTATGGTTAAGGCGTTTTGACACCGCTAGCCTCTCGACACTAGGTCAAGCACGACCGTATGCCATAGTTAAGGTGTTTTGATGCCTCCGGCCCCACCACCACAATGTTTGTCATCACCCGAGAGCCCGAACGGCCCTTAACCATAGCTCCATGACTCCGAACTTCCATATTTGCACACACGACGTTGTCTTTGCCGCACGGCCAGATCCTGTGCATCCTATGGCTCCCGGCACCGGGCCAAGCATGCCCATACGCCATGGTTAAGCCATTGTGATGCCTCTCTCCTCTCCACCATAGAGTTTTCCATCACCCAAGAGCCTGAAGGGCCCTTAACCATGGTTCCACGGCTCCAAAACTGCCATATTTGAACACACAACCATGCTGCCGCATGGTCGGTTCCAATGCGTCCTATGGCTCCTGGCACAGAGTCAAGCATGCCCGTACGCCATGGTTAAGGCATTTTGACACATCTGGCTTCTCTACCATAGTGTTTGCCATAGCTCGAACCCGAATGGCCCTTAACCTCGGCTCCACGGCTCCGTAACCGCCATATTTGCACACACGACTGTGCTGGCGCACGGCCGGTTCCTGTGCATCCTACGGCTCCTCGCACCAAGTCAAGCACGCCCATGCGCCATGGTTAAGGTGTTTTGACACCTCTGGCCTCTCCACCACAGCATTTATTGCCGCCCGAGGACCCGAATGGCCCTTAACCATGGCTCCACAGCTCTAGAACTGCCATATTTGCACACACGACTATGCTACCGCACATCCGGTTCCTGCGTGTCCTACAGCTCTCGGCACTAGGTCAAGCACGACCGTATGCCATAGTTAAGGAGTTTTGATGCCTCTGGCCTCACCACCACAATGTTTGTCATCACCCGAGAGCCCGAACGGCCCTTAACCATCGCTCCATGACTCCAGAACTTCCATATTTGCACACACAACTGTGCTGCCGCACGGCCGGATCCTGTGCATCCTATGGCTCCCGGCACCGGGCCAAGCATGCCCGTACGCCATGGTTAAGCCATTGTGATGCCTCTCTCCTCTCCACCATAGAGTTTTCCATCACCCAAGAGCCTGAAGGGCCCTTAACCATGGTTCCACGGCTCCAAAACTGCCATATTTGCACACACAACAATGCTGCCGCATGGTCGGTTCCAATGCGTCCTATGGCTCCCGGCACGAGTCAAGCATGCCCGTACGCCATGGTTAAGGCATTTTGACACATCTCGGCTTCTCTACCATAGTGTTTGCCATAGCTCAAGAGCCCGAATGGCCCTTAACCTTGGCTCCACGGCTCCGTAACCGCCATATTTGCACACACGACTTTGCCGCCGCACGGCCGGTTCCTCGCGCATCCTATGGCTCCTCGCACCAAGTCAAGCACGCCCATGCGCCATGGTTAAGGCATTTTGACACCTCTGGCCTCTCCACCACAGCATTTATTGCGACTCGAGGACCCGAATGGCCCTTAACCATGGCTCCACAGCTCTAGAACTGCCATATTTGCACACACGACTATGCTGCCGCACGGTTCCCGCGTGTCCTACACTCTTGACACTAGGTCAAGCATGACCGTATGCCATAGTTAAGGTGTTTTGATGCTCGGCCTCACCACCACAATGTTTGTCATCACCCGAGAGCCCGAACGGCCCTTAACTATAGCTCCATGACTCCGCAACTTCCGTATTTGCACACACGACCGTGCTGCCGCACGGTCGGATCCTGTGCATCCTATGGCTCTCGGCACCGGGTCAAGCACGCCTGTACGCCATGGTTAAGCCATTTTGATGCCTCTCACCTCTCCACCATAGAGTTTTCCATCACCTGAGAGCCTGAAGGGCCCTTAACCATGCCTCCACGGCTCCAAAACTGCCATATTTGCACACACAACCATGCTGCCGCATGGTCGGTTCCAACGCGTCCTATGGCTCCTGGCACAGAGTCAAGCATGCCCGTACGCCATGGTTAAGGCATTTTGACACATCTGGCTTCTCTACCATAGTGTTTGCCATAGCTCGAGAGCCTGAATGGCCCTTAACCTCGGCTCCACGGCTCCAGAACTGCCATATTTGCACACACGACTTTGCTTTGCCGCACGGCCGGTTCCTGCGCATCCTACGGCTCCTCGCACCAAGTCAAGCACGCCCATGCACTATGGTTAAGGTTTTGACACCTCCGGCCTCTCCACCACAGCATTTATTGCCGCCGAGGACCCAAATGGCCCTTAACCATGGCTCCACCGCTCTAGAACCGCCATATTTGCACACACGACTATGCTACCGCAAAGCCGGTTCCTACGTGTCCTACGGCTCTCGACACTAGGTCAAGCACGACCGTATGCCATTGTTAAGGCATTTTGATGCCTTTGGCCCACCACCACAATGTTTGTCATCACCCGAGAGCCCGAACGGCCATTAACTATAGCTCCATGACTCCAGAACATCCATATTTGCACACACGACCGTGTCTTTGCGCACGGCCGGATCCTGTGCATCCTATGGCTCCGACACCGGTTCAAGCATGCCCGTACGCCATGGTTAAGCCATTTTGATGCCTCTCACCTCTCCACCATAGAGTTTTCCATCACCCAAGAGCCCAAAGGGCCCTTAACCACGGCTCCACGGCTCCAGAACTGCCATATTTGCACACACAACCATGTTGCCGCATGGTCGGTTCCAACGCGTCCTATGGCTCCCGACACGAGTCAAGCAAGCCCGTACGCGATGGTTAAGGCATTTTGACACCTCGGCCTCTCTACCATAGTGTTTGTCATAGCTCGAGAGCCCGAATGGTACCCTTAACCTCGGCTCCACGGCTCCAGAACTGCCATATTTGCACACACGACTTTGCTGCCGCACGGCCGGTTCCTATGCGTCCTACGGCTCCTCGCACCAAGTCAAGCACGCCCATGCACCATGGTTAAGGCATTTTAACACCTTTGGCCTCTCCACCACAGCATTTATTGTGGCTCGAGGACCCGAATGGCCCTTAACCATGGCTCCACAGCTCTAGAACTGCCATATTTGCACACACGACTATGCTACCACACGGCCCGGTCCCTCGCATGTCCTATAGCTCTCGACACTAGGTCAAGCACGACCGTATGCCATAGTTAAGGTGTTTTGATGCCTATGGCCTCACCACCACAATGTTTGTCATCACCCGAGAGCCCGAACGGCCCTTAACCACGCTCCATGACCCGGAACTTCCATATTTGCACACACGACCGTGCCGCCGCACGGCCGGATCCCGTGCATCCTATGGCTCCGGCACGGGGTCAAGCATGCCCGTACGCCATGGTTAAGCCATTTTGATGCCTCTCACCTCTCCACCATAGAGTTTTCCATCACCCAAGAGCCCGAAGGGCCCTTAACCACGGCTCCACGGCTCCAAAACTGCCATATTTGCACACACAACCATGCTTTGCCGCATGGTCGGTTCCAACGCATCCTATGGCTCCTGGCACAGAGTCAAGCATGCCCGTACGCCATGGTTAAGGCATTTTGACACATCTGGCTTCTCTACCATAGTGTTTGCCATAGCTCGAGAGCCCGAATGGCCCTTAACCACGGTTCCACGGCTCCAAAACTGCCATATTTGCACACACAACCATGCTGCCGCATGGTCGGTTCCAACGCGTCCTATGGCTCCTGGCACAAAGTCAAGCATGCCCATGCGCCATGGTTAAGGCATTTTGACACCTCTGGCCTCTCCACCATAGCATTTATTGCAGCTCGAGGACCCGAATGGCCCTTAACCATGGCTCCATAGCTCTAGAACTGCCATATTTGCACACACGACTATGCTACCGCACAGCCGGTTCCTGCGTGTCCTACAGCTCTTGGCACTAGGTCAAGCATGACCGTATGCCATAGTTAAGGTGTTTTGATGCCTCGGCCTCACCACCACAATGTTTGTCATCACCCGAGAGCCCGAACGGCCCTTAACCACAGCTCCATGACTCCAACATCCATAATTGCACACACGACCGTGCTGCCGCACGGCCGGATCCCCGTGCATCCTATGGCTCCGGCACCGGGTCAAGCATGCCCATACGCCATGGTTAAGCCATTTTGATGCCTCTCACCTCTCCACCATAGAGTTTTCCATCACCCAAGAGCCCGAAGGGCCCTTAACCATGGTTCCACGACTCCAAAACTGCCATATTTGCACACACAACCATGCTGCCGCATGGTCGGTTCCAATGCATTCCTATGGCTCCCGGCACGGAGTCAAGCATGCCCGTACACCATGGTTAAGGCATTTTGACACATCCGGCTCTCTACCATAGTGTTTGCCATAGCTCGAGAGCCCGAATGGCCCTTAACCTCGGCACCACGGCTCCCGAACGCCATATTTGCACACACGACTTTCTTTGCCGCCGCACGGCCGGTTCCCGCATCCTATGGCCCTCGCACCAAGTCAAGCACGCCCATGCGCCATGGTTAAGGCGTTTTGACACCGCTAGCCTCTCGAAACCACACACATGCCATTTATTTTGCACCTCGGCCCTACCACCACAATGTTTGTCATCACCCGAGAGCCCGAACGGCCCTTAACTATAGCTCCACGACTCTAGAACATCCATATTTGCACACACGACTATGCTACCGCACAGCCGGATCCTGTGTGCATCCTACAGCTCTCGACACTAGGTCAAGCACGACCGTATGCCATGGTTAAGCCATTTTGATGCCTCTCACCTCTCCACCACAATGTTTTCCATCACCCGAGAGCCCGAACGGCCCTTAACCACGGCTCCACGACTCCAAAACTTCCATATTTGCACACACGACCATGCTGCCGCATGGTCGGTTCCAACGCATCCTATGGCTCCCGGCACAGAGTCAAGCATGCCCGTACGCCATGGTTAAGGCATTTTGACACATCTGGCTTCTCTACCATAGTGTTTGCCATTGGCTCCCTTAACCTGGCTCCAGATGACTCGCCATATTTGCACACACGACTTTGCTGCCGCACGGCCGGTTCCTATGCGTCCTACGGCTCCTCGCACCAAGTCAAGCACGCCCATGCACCATGGTTAAGGCATTTTAACACCTTTGGCCTCTCCACCACAGCATTTATTGCGGCTCGAGGACCCGAATGGCCCTTAACCATGGCTCCATAGCTCTAGAACTGCCATATTTGCACACACGACTATGCTACCGCACAGCCAGTTCCTGCATGTCCTATAGCTCTCGACACTAGGTCAAGCACGACCGTATGCCATGGTTAAGGCGTTTTGACGCCTCTGGCCTCACCACCACAATGTTTGTCATCACCCGAGAGCCCGAACGGCCCTTAACTATAGCTCCATGACTCCAGAACTTCCATATTTGCACACACGACCGTGCTGCCGCACGGCCGGATCCAGTGCATCCTATGGCTCTCGGCACTGAGTCAAGCATGCCCGTACGCCATGGTTAAGCCATTTTGATGCCTCTCGCCTCTCCACCATAGAGTTTTCATCACCCAAGAGCCCGAAGGGCCCTTAACCACGGTTCCACGACTCCAAAACTGCCATATTTGCACACACGACCATGCCGCCGCATGGTCGGTTCCAACGCGTCCTATGGCTCTCGGCACGAGTCAAGCATGCCCGTACACCATGGTTAAGGCATTTTGACACATCCGGCCTCTCTACCATAGTGTTTGCCATAGCTCGAGAGCCCGAATGGCCCTTAACCTTGGCTCCACGGCTCCGGAGCCGCCATATTTGCACACACGACCATTTGCCGCCGCACGGCGGTTCCAACGCATCCTATGGCTCCTCGCACCAAGTCAAGCACGCCCATGCGCCATGGTTAAGGTGCATTTTGACACCTCTAGCCTCTCCACCACAGCATTTATTGCCGGCTCGAGGACCCGAATGGCCCTTAACCATGGCTCCACAGCTCTAGAACTGCCATATTTGCACACACGACTATGCTACCGCACAGCCCGGTTCGTGCGTGTCCTCATGCTCTTGACACTAGGTCAAGCATGACCGTATGCCATGTTAAGGTGTTTTGATGCCTCGGCCTCACCACCACAATGTTTGTCATCACCCGAGAGCCCGAACGGCCCTTAACCACAGCTCCATGACTCGAACATCCATATTTGCACACACGACCGTCTTTGCCGCACGGCCGGATCCTGTGCATCCTATGGCTCCCGGCACCGGGTCAAGCATGCCCGTACGCCATGGTTAAGCCATTTTGATGCCTCTCTCCTCTCCACCATAGAGTTTTCCATCACCCAAGAGCCCGAAGGGCCCTTAACCATGCCTCCACGGCTCCAAAACTGCCATATTTGCACACACAACCATGCTGCCGCATGGTCGGTTCCAACGCGTCCTATGGCTCCCGGCTCGAGTCAAGCATGCCCGTACGCCATGGTTAAGGCATTTTGACACATCCGGGCTTCTCTACCATAGTGTTTGCCATCACTCGAGAGCCCGAATGGCCCTTAACCTCGGCTCCACGGCTCCGAAGTGCCATATTTGCACACATGACTTTTCTTTGCCGCACGGCCGGTTCCTGCGCATCCTACGGCTCCTTGCACCAAGTCAAGCACGCCCATGCACTATGGTTAAGGCGTTTTGACACCTCGGCCTCTCCACCAAAGCATTTATTGCGGATCAAGGACCCGAATGGCCCTTAACCATGGCTCCACCGCTCTAGAACCGCCATATTTGCACACATGACTATGCTACCGCACGGCCGGATCATACGTGTCCTCTGACTCTTGACACTAGGTCAAGCACGACCGTATGCCATAGTTAAGGTGTTTTGACACCTCGGCCCCACCACCACAATGTTTGTCATCACCCGAGAGCCCAAACGGCCCTTAACTATAGCTCCATGACTCCAGAACATCCATATTTGCACACACGACTGTGCTGCCGCACGGCCGGATCCTGTGCATCCTATGGCTCCCAGCACCGGTTCAAGCATGCCCGTACGCCATGGTTAAGCCATTTTGATGCCTCTCTCCTCTCCACCATAGAGTTTTCCATCACCCAAGAGCCCGAAGGGCCCTTAACCATGGCTTCACGGCTCCAAAACCGCCACATTTGCACACACACCATGCCGCCGCATGGTCGGTTCCAACGCGTCCTATGGCTCCCGGCACGAGTCAAGCATGCCCGTACGCCATGGTTAAGGCATTTTGACACCTCGGCCTCTCTACCATAGTGTTTGCCATAGCTCGAGAGCCGAATGGCCCTTAACCTCGGCTCCATGGCTCCGAACGCCATATTTGCACACACGACTTTCTTGCCGCCGCACGGCCGGTTCCTATGCGTCCTACGGCTCCTCGCACCAAGTCAAGCACGCCCATGCACCATGGTTAAGGCGTTTTAACACCTTTGGCCTCTCCACCACAGCGTTTATTGCGGCTCAAGGACCCGAATGGCCCTTAACCATGGCTCCACAGCTCTAGAACTGCCATATTTGCACACACGACTATGCTACCGCACAGCCGGTTCCTGCATGTCCTATACCTCTCGACACTAGGTCAAGCACGACCGTATGCCATAGTTAAGGTGTTTTGATGCCTCTGGCCTCACCACCACAATGTTTGTCATCACCCAAGAGCCCGAACGGCCCTTAACTATAGCTCCATGACTCCGTAACATCCATAATTGCACACACGACGTGCTTTGCCGCACGGCCGGATCCCGTGCATCCTATGGCTCCTGCAGACCGGGTCAAGCATGCCGTACGCCATGGTTAAGCCATTTTGATGCCTCTCTCCTCTCCACCATAGAGTTTTCATCACCCAAGAGCCCGAAGGGCCCTTAACCACGGTTCCATGGCTCCAAAACTACCATATTTGCACACACAACCATGCCGCCGCATGGTCGGTTCCAACGCATCCTATGGCTCCCGGCACAGTCAAGCATGTCCGTACGCCATGGTTAAGGCATTTTGACACCTTTGGCCTCTCTACCATAGTGTTTGCCATCGCTCGAGAGCCCGAATGGCCCTTAACCTTGGCTCCACGGCTCCGTAACCGCCATATTTGCACACACGACCATGCTGCCGCCGCACGGCCGTTCCAACGCATCCTACGGCTCCGCACCAAGTCAAGCACGCCCATGCACCATGGTTAAGGCATTTTGACACCTCTAGCCTCTCCACCACGCGTTTGTTGCCGCTGAGAACCCAAATGGCCCTTAACCATGGCTCCACGGCTCTAGAACCGCCATATTTGCACACACGAATATGCTACCGCATAGCCGGTTCGTGCGTGTCCTCTGACTCTTGACACTAGGTCAAGCACGACCGTATGCCATGGTTAAGGTGTTTTGATGCCTCGGCCCCACCACCACAATGTTTGTCATCACCCGAGAGCCCGAACGGCCCTTAACTATAGCTCCACGACTCCGAACATCCATAATTGCACACACGGCTGTCTTGCCGCCGCACGGCCGGATCATGTGCATCCTATGGCTCCCGGCACGGTTCAAGCATGCCCGTACGCCATGGTTAAGCCATTTTGATGCCTCTCTCCTCTCCACCATAGAGTTTTCCATCACCCAAGAGCCCGAAGGGCCCTTAACCATGGCTTCACGGCTCCAAAACGCCACATTTGCACACACAACCATGCTTTGCCGCATGGTCGGTTCCAACGCGTCCTATGGCTCCCGGCACGAGTCAAGCATTCCCGTACGCCATGGTTAAGGCATTTTGACACCTCTCGGCCTCTCTACCATAGTGTTTGCCATAGCTTGAGAGCCCGAATGGCCCTTAACCTCGGCTCCATGGTTCCAAATCGCCATATTTGCACACACAACTTTGCCGCCGCACGGCCGGTTCCTATCGTCCTACGGCTCCTCGCACCAAGTCAAGCACGCCCATGCACCATAGTTAAGGCGTTTTAACACCTTTGGCCTCTCCACCACAAACAGCATTTATTACCGCCCCAGGACCCGAATGGCCCTTAACCATGGCTCCACAGCTCTAGAACTGCCATATTTGCACACACGACTATGCTACCGCACGGCCCGGTTCCTGCGTGTCCTATACCTCTCGACACTAGGTCAAGCACGACCGTATGCCATAGTTAAGGTGTTTTGATGCCTCGGCCTCACCACCACAATATTTGTCATCACCCGAGAGCCCGAACGGCCCTTAACTATAGCTCCATGACTCCAAACATCCATAATTGCACACACGACGTGCTGCCGCACGGCCGGATCCTGTGCATCCTATGGCTCTCGGCACCGGGTCAAGCATGCCCGTACGCCATGGTTAAGCCATTTTGATGCCTCTCACCTCTCCACCATAGAGTTTTTCATCACCCAAGAGCCCGAAGGGCCCTTAACCACGGCTCCACGGCCCAAAACGCCATATTTGCACACACAACCATGCCGCCGCATGGTCGGTTCCAACGCGTCCTATGGCTCCCGGCACTGAGTCAAGCATGCCCGTACGCCATGGTTAAGGCATTTTGACACCTTTGGCCTCTCTACCATAGTGTTTGCCATAGCTCGAGAGCCTGAATGGCCCTTAACCTTGGCTCCACGGCTCCGTAACGCCATATTTGCACACACGACCATCTTGCCGCACGGCCGGTTCCAACGCATCCTATGGCTCCTCGCACCAAGTCAAGCGTGCCCATGCACCATGGTTAAGGCATTTTGACACCTCTAGCCTCTCCACCACAGCGTTTGTTGCCGATCGAGAACCCGAATGGCCCTTAACCATGGCTCCACAAACTCTAGAACTGCCATATTTGCACACACGAATATGCTACCGCACAGCCGGTTCGTGCGTGTCCTACAGCTCTTGACACTAGGTCAAGCATGACCGTATGCCATGGTTAAGGCATTTTGATGCCTTTGGCCTCACCACCACAATGTTTGTCATCACCCGAGAGCCTGAACGGCCCTTAACTACAGCTCCATGTTGACATTTCTAACGCCACTCAGTGTTAGGTTGTCATCCCTAACATGGCGCCAAAAATGCTGGTACTAAATAATGCAAGCTTGCTACTAGAAATAAATATGGGATCCGCAAGCACCTGAGATAATACCGATGTAGCATTTTAACCAGGAGTAATCCGAGGTATCGTTATTTATATTTTTACCACTTTGGAAGGGAATGCACTTTGGATAATGAGTGATGAGCAATGCACCTTGATAATGGAGAGCTTAACCTTGTCTCACCGTATCGATCATCTCATACGGGGTGAGTGTCACATAAAATATAGGAATGAATGATAAATGACATAAGATAAATGAGAGCATTTAGCCACATAAAATAATAATAAGCCATCTCAACTTAGCACTCTAAGCTTATAACACTAGCATGGACTAGGACGATCTAGGGTATAATCCTATGTTATTCTAACTATAAAGTCAAAGCATACAATGATTAGTGCAAGAACATCTAGCAATCATGGCGGGAAAAGGTTACATCTATGCATAGTGATATTACCGGAGAAGACAAGAGACATAGCACCGACTTCAATGTAATAGGTTTGTTCTGCTAGACCTATACTCGGGAGAAGGGCTACAAAGGACTCAACAGACATCACTCCCGCGATCTACCTCATGATCCGGAATATAGGGTGCAATCGCGAGATAAATTCGGTATAGGCACCATGCCCACACAATATCTATCACTCACCCATTGGCCTAATGAGCAAGCGCTATACGATCCTATGCATAACATAATTCTAGTCCAACTATGCTAAACATATAATCAAAGTAAACTAAGAACAATATAATTGAGAACATAATCAAATAGAGCAAAGTCAAGTCGATATAATAGAATAGAATAAAGTACTACTCATAGTATCACGAACAATGATGAATATTACAAGAATGTAGAGGGGAATTACCAAGAACTCAGACAGATCCGGACTCCAAGCTAGGCTTGATTCCCTCTAGATCTATTCCTATGTAGCTATGCTACTAAACTATGGAGCTCTAATTGAGATGGTGGCTCGGCTTCTGAATTACGATGAGAGAATGAACTCTTGAATGAATTCTAGGGTTTCACCCGGGGGCCGGGGGCTCGAATACATAGCCCCCTAGGATGAACCACAGCCCTCGGATCAAACCGACCTAAATGGACGATAATTATTCATCCTCAAAGGCGGTGGAGGCAGGATCCACGAGACTCCACCTGATTGGTGGAGATGGGGAGTAGGCCGACTTCCCCCCGGGTCGGCCGACTACCCACCCTGCCAAGTGGGGCCCAGCCTTCAGGGGTCGCCTTCTGGAGTCTTCTAGATTATATAATTTTACCCGTTCGGTCTTTATCTCTATGTAATCATGACATGTGGGCCTCCTTTGGTTCTCTTTCGATAACCCCCGCGAAATAGACAATCACCAAAACTCGTGGAATTGTCGGTGTAACCCCTATATCTAACGAGGTGAACTCATATTAGTCCTTTCTCTTGCTGCGTTGACGGTATAAAATTGATACTTAACGACCGTCAACACTCCACAACTCCAGAACATCCATAATTGCACACACGGCTGTCTTTGCCGCACGGTCGGATCCTGTCCATCCTATGGCTCTCGGCACCGGGTCAAACACGCCCCTCGTACACCATGGTTAAGCCATTTTGATGCCTCTCACCTCTCCACCATAGAGTTTTCCATCACCGAGAGCCCGAAGGGCCCTTAACCATGCCTCCACGGCTCCAAAACTGCCATATTTGCACACTCGACCATCTTTGCCGCCACGGTCGGTTCCAACGCATTTTATGGCTCCCTGGCTCTGAGTCAAGCATGCACATGTACGCCATGGTTAAGGCATTTTGACACCTCTGGCCTCTCTACCATAGCGTTTGCCGTCACTCGAGAGCCGAATGGCACTTAACCTCGGCTCCACGGCTCCCGAACGCCATATTTGCACACACGACTTTGCTTTGCCGCACGGCCGGTTCCTGCGAATCCTACGACTCCTCGCACCAAGTCAAGCACGCCCATGCACTATGGTTAAGGCGTTTTGACACCGCCAGGCCTCTCGACCACAGCAATTTTTGCTGCCCAAGAACCCGAATGGCCCTTAACCAAGGCTCCACCGCTCTAGAACGCCATATTTGCACACACGACTATGCTACCGCACAGCCGGTTCCTACGTGTCCTACAGCTCTCGACACTAGGTCAAGCACGACCGTATGCCATGGTTAAGGCATTTTGACACCTCTGGCCCTACCACCACAATGTTTGTCATCACCCGAGAGCCCGAACGGCCCTTAACTATAGCTCCACGACTCCAGAACATCCATAATTGCACACACGACTGTGCTGCCGCACAGCCGGATCCTGTGCATCCTACGGCTCTCGGCACCGGGTCAAGCACGCCCGTACGCCATGGTTAAGCCATTTTGATGCCTCTCACCTCTCCACCATAGAGTTTTCCATCACCCGAGAGCCCGAAGGGCCCTTAACCATGGCTCCACGGCGGTAAAACCGCCACATTTGCACACACGACCATGCTTGCCGCATGGTCGGTTCCAACGCGCCTATGGCTCCTAGCACTGTGTCAAGCAAGCCCGTACGCCATGGTTAAGGCATTTAGACACCTCGGCCTCTCTACCATAGCGTTTGTCGTCTCTCGAGAGCCCGAATTAGCCCTTAACCTCGGCTCCACGGCTCCGTAACTACCATATTTGCACACACGACTTTCCGCCGCACGGCCGGTTCCTATGCGTCCTCGGCTCCTCGCACCAAGTCAAGCACGCCCATGCACCATGGTTAAGGCATTTTAACACCTTTGGCCTCTCTACCACAGCGTTTATTACCGCCGAGAACCCGAATGGCCCTTAACCATGGCTCCACGGCTCTAGAACGCCATATTTGCACACACGACTATGCTACCGCACGACCGTTCCCTGCATGTCCTATAGCTCTCGACACTAGGTCAAGCACCACCGTATGCCATGGTTAAGGCGTTTTGACACCTCCGGCCCGTACCACCACAATATTTTTCATCACCCGAGAGCCTGAACGGCCCTTAACTATAGCTCCATGACTCCAGAACATCCATAATTGCACACACGACTGTGCCGCCGCAACGGGATCCTGTGCATCCTACGGCTCTCGGCACCGGGTCAAGCATGCCCGTACGCCATGGTTAAGCCATTTTGATGCCTCTCACCTCTCCACCATAGAGTTTTCATCACCCAAGAGCACGAAGGGCCCTTAACCATAGCTCCACGGCCGCAAAACGCCATATTTGCACACACGACCATGCTTTGCGCCGCACGGTTCCAACGCATCCTATGGCTCTCGGCAAGTCGAGTCAAGCATGCCCGTACGCCATGGTTAAGGCATTTTGACACCTCGGCCTCTCTACCACAGCGTTTGCCATCGCTCGAGAGCTTGAACGGCCCTTAACCTTGGCTCCACGGCTCCGAGCGCCATATTTGCACACACGACCATGCTTTGCCGCACGGTCGGTTCCAACGCATCCTATGGCTCCTGGCACTTTGAGTCAAGCATGCCCGTACGCCATGGTTAAGGCATTTTGACACCTCTAGCCTCTCCACCACAGCGTTTGTTGCCGCCGAGAACTGAATGGCCCTTAACCATGGCTCCACGGCTCTAGAGGCGCCATATTTGCACACACGAATATGCTACCGCACACGGCCCGGTTCGTGCGTGTCCTACGGCTCTTGACACTAGGTCAAGCATGACCATATGCCATGGTTAAGGCGTTTTGATGCCTCGGCCTCGCCACCACAATGTTTGTCATCACCCGAGAGCACGAACGGCCCTTAACTACAGCTCCACGACTCGAGAACATCCATAATTGCACACACGACCGTGCTGCCGCACGGTCGAATCTGTGCATCCTATGGCTCTCGGCACCGGGTCAAGCACGCACATACCGCCATGGTTAAGCCATTTTGATGCCTCTCACCTCTCCACCATAGAGTTTTCCATCACCTAAGAGCCCGAAGGGCCCTTAACCATGCCTCCACGGCTCCAAAACTGCCATATTTGCACACTCAACCATCTTTGCCCTGGCAGTCGGTTCCAACGCATTTTATGGCTCCGGCTCCGAGTCAAGCATGCACGTACGCCATGGTTAAGGCATTTTGACACCTCTGGCCTGTCTACCATAGCGTTTGCCGTCACTCGAGAGCCTAAATGGCACTTAACCTCGGCTCCACGGCTCAGAACCGCCATATTTGCACACACGACTTTCTTTGCCGCACGCGGTTCTGCGCATCCTACGGCTCCTCGCACCAAGTCAAGCATGCCCATGCACTATGGTTAAGGCGTTTTGACACCGCTGGCCTCTCGACCACAGCATTTGTTGCCACCCAAGAACCCGAATGACGCTTAACCATGGCTCCACCGCTCTAGAACTGCTATATTTGCACACACGACTATGCTACCGCACAGCCGGTTCCTCCGTGTCCTACAGCTCTCGACACTAGGTCAAGCACGACCGTATGCCATGGTTAAGGCGTTTTGACACCTCTGGCCCCACCACCACAATGTTTGTCATCACCCGAGAGCCCGAACGGCCCTTAACTATAGCTCCACGACTAAAGAACATCCATAATTGCACACACGACCAGTTCAAGCACACCCGTACGCCATGGTTAAGCCATTTTGATGCCTCTCACCTCTCCACCATAGAGTTTTCCATCACCCGAGAGCCTGAAGGGCCCTTAACCATGGCTCCACGCGTAAAACCGCCACATTTGCACACACGACCATCTGCCGCATGGTCGGTTCCACCGCGTCCTATGGCTCCCTGGCCGAGTCAAGCAAGCCCGTACACCATGGTTGAGGCATTTTGACACCTCTGGCCTCTCTACCATAGCGTTTGTCGTTGCTCGAGAGCCTGAATGGCCCTTAACCTCGGCTCCACGGCTCCAGAACTGCCACATTTGCACACACGACTTTGCTGCCGCACGGCCGGTTCCTGCGCATCCTACGGCTCCTCGCACCAAGTCAAGCATGCCCATGCACTATGGTTAAGGCGTTTTGACACCGCTGGCCTCTCGACCACAGCAATTTTTGCTGCCCAAGAACCCGAATGGCCCTTAACCAAGGCTCCACCGCTCTAGAACTGCCATATTTGCACACACGACTATGCTACCGCACAGCCGGTTCCTACGTGTCCTACAGCTCTCGACACTAGGTCAAGCACGACCGTATGCCATGGTTAAGGCATTTTGACACCTCTGGCCCTACCACCACAATGTTTGTCATCACCCGAGAGCCCGAACGGCCCTTAACTATAGCTCCACGACTCCGAACATCCATAATTGCACACACGTCTTTGCCGGCGCACGGTCGGATCCCCGTGCATCCTACGGCTCGGCACCGGGTCAAGCACGCCCGTACGCCATGGTTAAGCCATTTTGATGCCTCTCACCTCTCCACCATAGAGTTTTCCATCACCCGAGAGCCTGAAGGGCCCTTAACCATGGCTCCACGGCAGTAAAACTGCCACATTTGCACACACGACCATGCTGCCGCATGGTCGGTTCCAACGCGCCCTATGGCTCCTAGCACTGTGTCAAGCAAGCCCGTACGCCATGGTTAAGGCATTTAGACACCTCTGGCCTCTCTACCATAGCGTTTGTCGTCTCTCGAGAGCCTGAACAGCCCTTAACCTCGGCTCCACGGCTCCAGAACTACCATATTTGCACACACGACTTTGCTGCCGCACGGCCGGTTCCTATGCGTCCTACGGCTCCTCGCACCAAGTCAAGCACGCCCATGCACCATGGTTAAGGCATTTTAACACCTTTGGCCTCTCTACCACAGCGTTTATTACCGCCCGAGAACCCGAATGGCCCTTAACCATGGCTCCACAGCTCTAGAACTGCCATATTTGCACACACGACTATGCTACGGCACAGCCAGTTCCTGCATGTCCTATAGCTCTCGACACTAGGTCAAGCACCACCGTATGCCATGGTTAAGGCGTTTTGACACCTCTGGCCGTACCACCACAATATTTTTCATCACCCGAGAGCCTGAACGGCCCTTAACTATAGCTCCATGACTCCAGAACATCCATAATTGCACACACGACTGTGCTGCCGCACGGATCCGGATCCCCGTGCATCCTCGGCTCGGCACCGGGTCAAGCATGCCCGTACGCCATGGTTAAGCCATTTTGATGCCTCTCACCTCTCCACCATAGAGTTTTCATCACCCAAGAGCCCGAAGGGCCCTTAACCATAGCTCCACGGCTAAAACTGCCATATTTGCACACACGACCATCTTGCCGCACGGTCGGTTCCAACGCATCCTATGGCTCTCGGCCTTGAGTCAAGCATGCCGTACGCCATGGTTAAGGCATTTTGACACCTCCGGCCTCTCTACCACAGCGTTTGCCATCGCTCGAGAGCTTGAACGGCCCTTAACCTTGGCTCCACGGCTCCAGCGCCATATTTGCACACACGACCATGCTTTGCCCTGCACGGTCGGTTCAACGCATCCTATGGCTCCTGGCACCGAGTCAAGCATGCCCGTACGCCATGGTTAAGGCATTTTGACACCTCTAGCCTCTCCACCACAGCGTTTGTTGCCGCGAGAACTGAATGGCCCTTAACCATGGCTCCACGCTCTAGAACCGCCATATTTGCACACACGAATATGCTACCGCACAAAGCCGGTTCGTGCGTGTCCTACACTCTTGACACTAGGTCAAGCATGACCATATGCCATGGTTAAGGCGTTTTGATGCCTCTGGCCTCGCCACCACAATGTTTGTCATCACCCGAGAGCCTGAACGGCCCTTAACTACGGCTCCACGACTCCGAACATCCATAATTGCACACACGACTGTGCTTTGCCGCACGGTCGAATCTGTGCATCCTATGGCTCTCGGCACCGGGTCAAGCACGCTGTACGCCATGGTTAAGCCATTTTGATGCCTCTCACCTCTCCACCATAGAGTTTTCCATCACCTAAGAGCCCGAAGGGCCCTTAACCATGCCTCCACGGCTCCAAAGCGCCATATTTGCACACTCAACCATCCCCGCACGGTCGGTTCCAACGCATTTTATGGCTCCCGGCTCACGAGTCAAGCATGCACATGTACGCCATGGTTAAGGCATTTTGACACCCTCGGCCTCTCTACCATAGCGTTTGCCGTCACTCGGAGAGCCTAAATGGCACTTAACCTCGGCTCCGGCTCCCGAGAACGCCATATTTGCACACACGACTTTTCTTTGCCCCGCACGGCGGTTCCTACGCATCCTACGGCTCCTCGCACCAAGTCAAGCATGCCCATGCACTATGGTTAAGGCGTTTTGACACCGCTCGGCCTCTCGACCACGGCATTTGTTGCCACCCAAGAACCCGAATGACGCTTAACCATGGCTCCACCGCTCTAGAACGCTATATTTGCACACACGACTATGCTACCGCCGCGGTTCCTCCGTGTCCTACGGCTCGACACTAGGTCAAGCACGACCGTATGCCATGGTTAAGGCGTTTTGACACCTCCGGCCCCACCACCACAATGTTTGTCATCACCCGAGAGCCCGAACGGCCCTTAACTATAGCTCCACGACTAAAGAACATCCATAATTGCACACGACAGCCCAAGCACACCCGTACGCCATGGTTAAGCCATTTTGATGCCTCTCACCTCTCCACCATAGAGTTTTCCATCACCCGAGAGCCCGAAGGGCCCTTAACCATGGCTCCACGGCGGTAAACCGCCACATTTGCACACACGACCATGCCGCCGCATGGTCGGTTCCAACGCGTCCTATGGCTCCCGACGAGTCAAGCAAGCCCGTACACCATGGTTGAGGCATTTTGACACCTCGGCCTCTCTACCATAGCGTTTGTCGTTGCTCGAGAGCCTGAACGGCCCTTAACCTC
>JAENPR010002981.1:0-27974 GCA_018135685.1 Themeda triandra | reverse complement strand
AAAACTTGCTTTATTTCTTTTTCTTTTTCTTTTTTCTTTTCTTTTCTTTTCTTTTCTCTCTCTCTTTTTTTTAATCTCAAGACCTTGGAGAAAAAGAACTCTTCCTTATTCATGAACTAAGCTCTCTTTTTGTAGGAACTTTCTGATAACCGTCCAAACTCTTCTTGAATAAATGATAGAGAGAAGCATGTCTTGTGACAGAGTATTTTGGTGGAAGAGGGAGAAGATGTGGAATATATGTGCTCACTTCCGTGTAAGAAATGAGCGTTTTGGTGGAATGGTAGATGCATAATGTGCGCGTGCCTGTAAGAGTCGGCACGTTTTTATTTGGTGGGTGAATGATCTTGGGGATAAGGCCATCTCTAGCAAGAATCTCATGACTTGACATTGCTAACAGTGGCTAGAACAGGTTTTGCATAAGTGTAAGCGTAGATGTTTGGCTCTGATAGAATATAGCACTTATCACACGAGGAGCATTTGCTAAAAGTTTTTTGAATTTTTGAATAAAAATACCCAAGTCCATTGCACGAGTTGGTAAGTGTCATATCATTCTACTATATCTCACCTGCCAATAACTTAGATAAAATATGGGGTCCCTATGGCACAAGTTGTTCACACAATCAAAATAGCAAGGAATAAAAGTATGCAACTCATTCTCAATTGGTGAAAATAGGAGATGGAGTTTGCAAAGTTTTTAGTTTTATAACTTTTTATTTTTAGGAAAAAAGAAAAATTAGCGAGGAGCTGAGAGGGGCGCGCAACCGTGTTTTTGCTTGTCGAATATTTTTGCGCACCAAGGAGCAAGGTCCCCCACACTTGTTTTTGTACTTTTTCTTAAATGCATACAAAAACAAGTGAAGACAAGACAAAATATATATAAAAAGAGAATAATTCATTGATAACAAATCTTGATACATCGTGCACACTTTAGGGAAATTAAAATTGAAAGGAAAATGATTGAAAAAGGGGAAATGCATGCGTGTGTGCCTAGTTGCTTAGAGACGAGGTTCCTCGAGGGCGTGCATGACTCCGTGCTTACGTGCCATTTCCCCGCAACTCCTCAAATATTTCTACATGATAGGAGTTGATTTCGTCCTGGAGTTGGATTTCATATGTGCACCCTTCTGCCAACCTTCCCCTCAGGTGGCGAATATAACTAGAGATTTCCTTGATTTTCCTATTCAATTCTGCCCTAGTAGGTTCTTTCTTCTTCGGGGGATCCTCTCCAAAGATGCCGTCAGGCTGTCCTTGGATTGGTGGGTCACAAACGAGTTGGGGAACACATGGGTAGCGCCCTCCAGATTTACTAAACAACCCCTTCCCTTTCCTTCCATTTGGCAGATTCGTCCCTCCTACGGTGTAGGAGAAACTTGGGGCCTTGAAGGACGAGGATCCAGCTGACGTGGCCTTGTAGCGCTTGCTTGGGTAGGCATTGTCGTCCTTGCTACTGTAACATCCTGGATGTTAATCATTCATTAACTCTGTAAATCATGAGCATAATCATATCATTAGCATCTAATCATCATCTTGACATGATTGCTTGATGTTTGTCTGCACTCTGTTTGACTTAGTTTATAAGTGTGATTGTTGGCTTGAACTAGAAGTAGTAGCTATGTTGCTTATCTCGAGTCAGACCTTTAATAAAGTTCGAAGAGGAGAGTATTTTGAGAAAACTTTATGTTTTGACTTTTTCATGAAAATGCCTAGAAGGTGCTCAAAACGAGTGACGAAGTTGCTAGGTTTAACGACGTCAGTCGATTGGCATGCCGCGTTCTCCGATTTTCGTGAAACAACTTTAGTTGGCCCAAATAGGAAAAACATAGCTAACCCATTGGGGCACAGCATGCCAAAAGTTGGGATCAATTCGGTCAAGTTTAGCCATCCAATTTGCAAGAAAACCGAGCCTAGGTCAACCGTTATTGGCGTTTTGACATTTGCATCTTGTCATACGATTATCTTGTAATCTATAGCTCAAATGGCTGAGGTCCTTTAATAGAAAATGGAAAGCATCATCAGATGACCAATCTTCCTTTTGGGCCCATGTCAAGATTCGGCCTAGAAGGGGCCCAAAATGCCTCCCAACCTGCCCATCTCCACGCATGCCACCTGCTCGACTTAATGTCGATGTGGTCAGCTTGCATGGCTGCCAGCGCGCCGCGCTCATCCCACACCTCCGCCATACGCCGCGGGCGCCTAGCGCCGTCCTGACTGCGTTCCTGAGCGAGGGGGACAGGACCCGGTCTCTCTCCTCACTCATTTCCCTTCTCTGGCCTCACTCCTCCCTTCTCTTCCTCTCGCCGCGGGAGCCGCCGCCATGGCCACTCGACCGCCGAGCTCGGTCACCGCCACCGCCAGCAGCCCCATCACTGCACCTCGCCTCTCGCTCACGCCTGAGCCCGCTCTGCACCGCGCCGCCTCTCCTCTGTGCTGGCCTCGTTTCTTCTTCTTCCTCGCGCAGCGGAAATGGCCGCGGAGGCCGTCATCACCGCCGCCGCGGGGCTCGTCGCTTCACCATGCCCCATAGCCACCGCCGCGCTCGGTTCACCAGCGCCACGGCCCGTGTCACCTCATGCGCTGCCTTCGCCTCCGTTCCCCGAGTCCGCCGCGTCCCTTGGCCGCTCGCCGCGTCGTCTTCGCCCGCGCGGGGGTCCTCTCGTTACCCTGCTCCCGCCGCCGGGCCGCCGGCCGGCCGGGACCGGCGAGTCGACCCGCTCCCTCTACTTCCCCTGATCCTAAGGACCTCGAGCAAGAAAGAGAGAAAGGTGGGGGTTCAATACGCGAAAGCGCCAGGCACATGGGTTTCCCAGATCTGGGCCTAGATAATTAGGGGAAAGCTTGGGGGCCTTTTCGTAAAGCGTTTGTCTTATTCGGGATAAAGAAAAAGGAATTCCAGAAAATTCCTTTAACCTTTAGAAATTCATATCTCCATGAATATTGGTCCAAATCCAATGATTCAAGTTCCTAGATTTATCTTATGAGATGCCCTATGCATAGAAAATATGACCTGCCCTGTTTGTGATGATTTTATATTGAGTTTAGATTTAATTCTTGAAATGCCTTTAATCTTTAGAAATGCACAGTAAATCATAGGATGCTCTGAAAAATGTGGTTCTTGTGTTGTTGGTCTTGTATTGCCATGCTCTGTCCATGATAAATGTATCATGCATGCCTTATGTGGGAAAAATGGGAGTTGTAGTTCAAGTGCCATTTGTTGCCTATGTCGAAGATAATTCATAAATCAATTATGTAGGTTGCATCTGAGGTTCATACTTTTTGTAGGCTTATTATATGTCATAATGTAGCTCTGTGTATAGTTGGTTTCGTTGTTTGATCAAGTTGGTAGTACAAAGTATTTATAGGTCCCTGGTTTGGTGCTGCCATGTCATTTTTGTGTAGGCCAGTAGGTTCATCCAAGTGGGGTGAAACTTGGATGATACACTGACATTGCCATGTGTTATCTACTGCAATTTTTGTAGTATTTTAGGATGCATGCAGCTATGGGTTGCTGTTCAACCCATGGTTGGTTGAATTTGAGGTTGCTTGCATGATGTCATGCCTAACCTAATTATACATTGGTTTTCTGGGAAACTTGTCTTCATGTGATTGGTTTGTAACTAGTAGATGGTTCTACTATTGAAATTTGGTGGTCATTGGATCAATAGTTTGGGAGCTATGGCTCTTGCAACTTGGTTAGAAAGGCTGTTTAGTTGCTGATTGGTCAGAACCAGTCCTGATGTTATCTGTTTTAGGACTAGTTAAGTTAGGAATCATGTCTTGGTGTATTGAGATGATTGATGGGCAATTGTCTTCATTCATGTCCACAGGGTGTATAGAACTCCAGTTATGATTTTATTACTAGACTGCCAATTATATACCTATAATTGGTAGTGAAACTCGATTGTGTGAGGTTGTGTATAGTACTTGATGATGAGGACTCATAGTGATTAGGCTATGTATGATTGGTTATTACTTAGTGTATGTTTGATGTTTCGAGTTAGGATGGTTATGCCTAGGTTTAAGTCTTCGGCTTTAATGGCTTGTTTGCTAGTAATAAGTGTAGCAGATTAAATAGGTTATTCACCTATGAACATCTATCATCCTTGATCATTCATGATCATGCATATACGGTTGAACACGCACTCATATATATGCATACACATAATTCCAGGATCACGAGTAGAATATTCATCATGAAGTCGAGGATCCAGAAGGACAAGTCGCGAACGGAGATCCACGCGCAAAGTGATCGGGAACCAGACGTGAACCAGTTTGAAGGATCGATCTAGATCGTCGAACTAACTCTTCGAGAAAGGCAAGCCCCGGAGCATCCCTCCTACGGTTTGCAAATGTTTTACCTTGCGTCCTTTTATTCTTTATGATGCATTAAGTTATAGGCGTTGATTGGAACCGTAGTTGCATCATGACTACCTTGCCACCAGAAATATCCTACTTTTACGTACAGGATCGACTACATGCTTAGGCCTGCTCTATTAATCGGTAGAAGCCAAATGATCAACCATCGTCCGTGATGATAGGTGGTTACTACCCCTTTTGGATTGAGGATAGTGAGATGTTGGATATGAACATAACCATGTGGCCTTCTAAATCACCTCTTAAAGAAATATGGCTTTGTACGTCCTCGATCATGTTGAATGCCGCCTCACAGATAGCTGGAAAGGGCGTGTGGGGCCTATCCGTGAAGCCAAGAATCTACTTGGGCCGGGTATCAACTTCTAGGTATCCATGCCGGAGATGGGGGTGGGGTAAACAAGGTGCCGGAGAGTGAGTCCTTAAGATGGGGCGTTGTCATTTGATGGGCACGCTACTCGTTGGCACGGAGTTTCCTTGGTCATGGTGATGAGTTGTTGATCCCGCGTTTTTCCCGAGTAGATCATGGTGATCTAATCGACTCTCGACGGAGTCGAGTGGTTTGTGTGAGGAATACTCCCGCGCCGGTTAGCAATCGATTATAATCGCCATCATTCCTGGATAGTGAATACTTGATCGAGACAGCGGCATGGTCGCCAATAATATCTCTTATGCGAGTTGGTTATGTTCACTCATGTTGGTTTAATGATACTCAATCAATGCGGTTACTTAATGTTGATTGCTTCTACCTTAAAAATGTGAGTAGTGCAGGTGCTAATGTAGTAATGGCAGGTTCTACTTAATTGGATAAGCTAGAGAGTTCTTTTTGTCACTAAATAATTATTTAATAAGCTCATCCTTTTGGCAAATAAGGAGTCAGCTACCCCACTATAAAGCCTGGCATCCACCAAAGTGTCTTTATTTTCTTATAGTCGGGTAAGTCTTGCTGAGTACAACGTACTCAGGGTGCAATTCCCAATGTTGTTTGTTGTAGGTGGAAGATTACCACGGTGGTAACACGGTGGACTTATATCCCACTACGGGAGGAATAGAGTTTGGGCAAGTCAACTCTTATATCTTATCCTCATGCTTTTGAAGGAGTCGACCCTGAGCTGGCACTATATTTAAATACTTAGGTGTGAGTGTATTTGCAAAGAATATTCTCTTCCGCTGTTTATTTGAAAACCTGAGTTGTAAAATATTATATTTGTAACCATCGGTGTATTTATAAAGTTTGTAAAAGTAACTTAAGTGAATGGAAACTGCTGAACTTTGTGATCCGGGTGTGACTCTGAGAAAGTTCGAGATCTTTTGGGATTTTGCGGGCTACCGGGCTGGTATAATTGCGGTTTACTACTTAAGTTGCCACGGTGGCTTGATTAGTGAACAGTAATTATATTAGTTGGTCGGTTCCGTTACAGCTGCCCTGGGGTGGAGTTGTATCGGCGACCACTGGGGTTTCCTCCTTCCTTCTCTCTAGGAACTTTCTAGCGAAGGAGAGAGCCTTCTCCTTGTTGAAACCAGCATTGGTTGGAACTAAGGCCATGGCTAAGGCTAGAAACGCTGCTGAAAAGTGAGAGGGAGAGGTAGAAGACAAGGCTTGTCTTGGTGTGAAGAGAAGAAGAGGTAGAGGGTGGTATTTATAGGTGAAAATGAGCTACCCTCGCATCTCTCGCGCATCGATCGAATCACCAGATCATCAAGACATCAGACAAAGACAGAGCAATGGGCGAAAATCGGACGTCGTAGGGCGCTACAAAGGCCAAGGCCGAGGCGTGAGCGCGCGGGCCTGGGCGCCGCCCGCCCTAGTTTTCTTCCATTTCCAACTGACATCGTTCGATTTTCGTATTTGCCGGTGATTTTGATTGCACCGGCGCAAAATTGGATTGTGACTAAAAATTTGAAATATTTTTGATATTTTGGACATAAAATAATTTTGTGTGGGAAAAAAATCCTAGAAAAATTTAGAGAGAAGCTAGAGGGTTCCCACACAAAAGATACATATAAAATACATATAAATATTTTTTTTAATAAATAAATAAACACAAGAAAAATAGAATAAATAAAAGTCATGCCCTAGATTAAATCAAAGAATTATCTGGCATGACTAAATCTATTCTATCAATTTCTTGGTTTACTTTTGCACGATAAGAAGGCTCAAGGAAAGGTTTGAAGCGGTGACCATTTACCTTGGAGATGTTACCTTCGTCATCCTGGATCGTGATCGCGCCATGAAACGATGTGTCGACGACGGTATATGGTCCCTTCCATTTGCTTCTAAGCTTTCCTTCACCGAATAACTTTACCTTAGAGTTGAACAGCAGGACCTTGTCGCCTTGCTGAAACTCCTTGGTTTTGATCCGGTTGTGGTGCCACCTCTTCGTTCGCTCATTGTAGAGCTTGGCACTGTGGTATGCCTTCTCCCGCCATTCCTCAAGCTCAGAGATTTGCCTTTGGCGGTGTCTCCCAGCTAGCTTGAGGTCCATGTTCTAGCTTTTAATTGCCCAGTAGGCTCGATGCTCGAGTTCTACTGGCAAATGGCAGCTCTTCCCATATACAAGTGTTGACGGTCGTTAAGTATCAATTTTATACCGTCAACGCAGCAAGAGAAAGGACTAATATGAGTTCATCTGTTAGATATAGGGGTTACACCGATGCAATTCCATGAGTTTTGGTGATTGTCTATTTCTCGCAGGGGGTTATCGAAAGAGAACCAAAGGAGGCCCACATGTCATGATTACATAGAGATAAAGACCGAACGGGTGAAAAAGTATAATCTAGAAGACTCCGTAAGGCAACACCCGAAGCCGGGCCCCACTGGCAGCCCGGCCGCCTGCCGCCTGGGGGAGTCGGCCGACTCCCCACCCGCCTAATGGCGTGAGTCTCGCGGATCCCGCTCCACCGCCTTTGAGGATGAATAATTATCGTCCATTTAGATCGGTTTGATCCGAGGGCCGGGTTCATCCTAGGGGGCTATATATTCAGAGCCCCCGGCCCCCGGGTGAAACCCTAATTCATTCTCTTCATTCATCTCGAGAGGATTCGAGAAGCCAGAGCCACCATCTCAATTAGAGCTCCATAGTTTAGTAGCATAGCTACATAGGAATAGATCTAGAGGGAATCAAGCCTAGCTTGGAGTCCGGATCTCGTCGGAGTTCTTGGTAATTCCCCTCTACATTCTTGTAATATTCATCATTGTTCGTGATACTATGAGTAGTACTTTATTCTATTCTATTATATCGACTTGACTTTGCTCTATTTGATTATGTTCTCAATTATATCGTTCTTAGTTTACTTTGATTATATGTTTAGCATAGTTGGACTAGAATTATGTTTATGCATAGGATCGTATAGCGCTTGCTCATTAGGCCAATGGGTGAGTGGTAAATATTGTGTAGGCATGGTGCCTAGACCGTATTTATCCGCGATTGCACCCTATATTCCGATCGTGAGGTAGATCGCGGAGTGACAGGGCCCCGTTGAGTCCTTTGTAGCCCTTCTCCCGAGTATAGGTCTAGCGTAACAAACCTATTACATTGAAGTCATTGCTATGTCTCTAGTCTTCTCTCGGTAATATCACTATGCATAGATGTAACCTTTTCCCGCCATGATTGCTAGATGTTCTTGCACTAATCATTGTATGCTTTGACTTTGTAGTTAGAATAACATAGGATTATACCCTAGATCGTCCTAGTCCATGCTAGTGTTATAAGCTTAGAGTGCTAAGTTGAGATGGCTTATTACTATTATTTTATGTGGCTAAATGCTCTCATTTATCTTATGTCATTTATCATTCATTCCTATATTTTATGTGACACTTACCCCGTATGAGATGATCGATACGTACAAGGTTAAGCTCTCCATTATCGCATGTGCATTGCTCATCACTCATTATCCAAGGCCTTCCCTTCCCAATGGTAAAATTATAAATAACGATACCCGGATTACTCCCGGTTAAAATGCTACATCGGTATTATCTCAGGCGCTATGGATCCCATATTTATTTCTAGTAGCAAATTGCATTATTTAGTACCAAAGATTTTTGGCGCCATGTTGGGGATGACAACCTAACACCGAGTGGCGTTAGAAATGTCAACAAGCATTTTTGGCGCCGTTGTCGGAAGGTTGAAAGCCAATGGATAATGAGCAAAGATTGCACTAGATAATGTGATTGAGTTGTCTTTGTCATACTAACCCTTACTCATACAAATTGCCCTTGTTTTGTCTACTTGTATATCTTATGCAGGGTAATCATGAAAAAGACAATTCCTCCCGATAATTATATTGACAATCCGTAAGCTTTATTCAAAGAAGGCCGTAAGCAGTTGAAGAAGACCAATCAATCATCATCATCAACTCAACTTGGAAGTTTGTCGTAGCGTAAAGTCGACCTTCGTTCGAGACTTGACACCAGCGTTTGAAGCCATGGCAAACAAGTCACTCCGCGAGTTCTCACCCCCACTACGGACAACATTCGCACGACCACCGCGCGACATCGAAGGAGCTTTTGAGCTCAAGCCCGCGCTAATCAACATGGTGCAAGCAAGCCGCTCGTGGGAAGGCCCATGAAGATGCTAGTGCTCATCTCCAACACTTTCTCGAGATTTGTAGCACATTCACTATCAAGGATGTCCCCAGAGATGCTATACTACTTCGCCTCTTCCCATTCTCACTCTTGGGGAGAGCGAAGCAAAGGGTTCTACGCCAATAAGGAGAAGAATACTACATGGGCACTATGTTCCACCAATTTCTTGGCGAAGTTCTTCCCCATGGGCAAGACAAATGCTCCTCATGGGAAGATATCAAGCTTTCAGCAACACCATGATGAGACTGTCCCGTGGCTTGGGAGCGCTTTCAAGATTACATCCTCGAGTGTCCTCATCATGGCATGGAGAATTGGCTGCTTATGCGTACATTCTACCATGGGCTTAGCAACAAGACACGTGAGACGATGGATGCCGCCGGAGGTGCATTCTTATCACTCACTATTCCTCAAGCCACATGCTCTTGTGGAGAAGATGGCATCCAACCAAGGTTGGAGTGAAGAAAGAACGCAGACCCGCAAGAGAGGTGGAGGAATGCACCAAATACCGAAAGAGGTAGACATGCCGTCTCGCCAAAATGGATTTGCTAATGAAGAGGCTCGATGAGAGAGCCCCGTAGAAGAAAGAAGTCATGCATATACATGATGCTCGCATGACATGTGAAGAGTGTGGAGAGACTCGGGCACATAGGTGCTAACCGCCCAGAGCCGAAGGAGGATGTGAACTACCTCAATAACAACAACAATAATAATTACTATCGTCCCGCCAAAGTAATCAAGGTTGGAATCAAGAACAGCAGAGGCCTAACTACTTAGGCAATTATTCAGCAACTATCAAGGTAACAACTCCTCCTACAATAATTACAACCACCGCCTTTGAGAGAGTTAGTGCCGAATCAAGGCAAGATGATGGACAATGTGTCCAAGAAGCCGACATCAAATGACAAGGTCCTAGAGACACTCGCCATCGAATGGATGGCTTTTCCAATGCCATCAAGAGCCGCCTCACTTCAACAAGATAATTGAGTCGCAGTGTACAATGCCTTGTTAACCTTGCTCCCTCCACCGGTCAAGGTAAACCGCGTGACAACCCGAAGAGCTCGAAACCGCAAATCTTGTTGATATATTCAATGTAGAAGATAGCCGAGTGATCCATCGAAGGGGTCATGGATTGACTCAACTCGCCAATCAAGAAGGGCGATCCAGGGAGACCAAGCCATTCCGATCTCCATTGGAAGTACCAACTTCAATGAAGCAATCGTGACTTAGGTGCAAGCATCAACATCATGCCAAGAGTGATATATGAGAAGCTATTCAGATGCCCCTTAGCATACACAACCATGTGCTTGCAGCTTGCAGATCAGTCACTCCGTGTTCCTTTGGGAGTACTAGAAGATATATGTGTACGAGTGGGCAACTCGTATGTTCCAGCAGACTTCGTGGTAGTGGATACAAGCAGTAATGAAAGGTCCCCTATCATTCTCGGGACGACCATTCTTGAACACCGCCGGAGCCATCATGAATGCCAACACTCGCCAAGATCATCTTCAACATCAAGGGCAAGAGAGAAACCTTCTTCTTCAAGAACAGAAAGTGTTGCAGCTTCCCAAAGACACCCTCATCAACAGAACAAGGAGAAGAAGAAGAATCCAGCCTAAGAAGAGCAAGAACAAGAATAAGAAGATCAAGAAGACGGAGACAAGGAGGATGGTCACCGCAAATCCACAAGGAGCATGACCACTTACTCAGATCCCCACGTCTAATCAAGAAGGATGACCCAGGTGTCCCAACCATTCAATGCTCCATCAACAGAAGCTCTTTCAATAAAGCTGTCTGTGACACCGGATCGGGCGTCAACATCATGGCCAAGGTAACTTATGAGTATCTATATGGCACTATGCCTTTGGAGCCTACCTATGCACAAATGCCTACGCATGGCGTATCGACATTCCGCTCGTTGAAGGAGAAGTGAAGGATGTCCTCATCCAGATATATGACCATTATGTCCCTACGGACTTTCTAGTCATCGATATGGGAGATGACTACGATCCTCCAATCATCCTAGGAAGACCATTCCCGAACACCATCGAGCTATCATCTATATTGGGACAGGAGAAATCCATTTCCACTTTCCCACCGAGAAGGTACGCCGCTACTTCAACAATAATTATATAATCACCGAGGAGCCCAAGAAGAACAGAGCAAGGAGAAGGCAACGTACCCCATCGCGTAACAAGAAGAACATCACTACGTATGGATGGGCTGACTATGAGGGAGAAGTGTCAAGATATGAAGACCGGTACCATGAAGAAAAGAACATTGTAGAAGAACCTGAAGAGGTGCTACCAGAAGAAAAATAAGTGATCCAAGAAGCTTCCTCCTCAAGGTCACCCTCTCCAATGAAGAAGGTGTGGAAGGTAAAAGCAAAATTAGAATCAATTCCTACACACGAGGCGACATCATCCGAGGCACCAACCCAATGCACCCCTTGAAAAATGAGCGAACATGACAAGTCCCGTTCGGAGGACTTAAAACCACCGAACGCCGCGCCAAGAGGTAACTTGGTATTTATCGCAATTACTTTTCAAGATTATATTTTTACCTTAGCATATTTATTTCCCCCACTTACATCTTAGTTGCATCTTTACTCTTTTATCTCTCGCATTAGAAAAGAAAATAAAAACGTTGTGCATTTGCATCCGTAAAAAACTTTAAGCCCCATGTGGATAACCATTCACCGTGGTGGCACAAAAATAATTTCTCAAAGATATTTATTTTCCCCGTCTCGCATTCCTTAAAATAATAATAAAAAAGAAGATAAAAATATTTCTTGTGATCCTATTAGAATAAGTTTAAGTTAGGAAAGTTCTAGACAACCAAGGCCTAGAGGTTTTATCACTAACACTTAATTAGTTCCACAAGCTTTGTTGTCTATTTGAGCTTCACGTAACATCAAGGATCAAGAAGAGCTAACAGCGTAAGGACATCCAAATCCCCTTGAGTGCCGCCCACGACAATTGAATGCCGTCTCCAACAAAGAACTATCTACCACAACACTCCCGGAGGACTAGAACGTCTTCAAAGGCCTCCAAGCAACATCAGCAGACTATGTCAACATCCAGCTTGGGGGAGAGCATCCCCCGTGTACCAAGCTAAGTGTTTCCAACGTATCTATTTATACCTTGTTAAAGTATGCTTTGTTAAAACAACTAAAAAAGATGCATAACCATAGAAACCCGTAAAGATTTCCTTATTTATCTTTTCTACTTTTGGAGAGCTCTTGCACCGCCTTTAAAGTTATCCCTAGAATAAACTCTACATGGAGATGATGAATAGTTGCTCGCCGTAATTCCTTTCAAGTACCTAGTTTTCAACCTTGCACTCTCCCGAGTTTTGGACACAACTGTTTAGGATTTGAGATTTGCTCAACCCGAAACTTGTGGGTAGCAAACACTTGATCTAAGTCTAGGTGGTTGACGGGTATGATATGGGAAGGTTTTGAGCTGCTGTCCATCTTGTTCCTAGAGATACTAGAGTTCGGAGAATTTATCTCAGGAAATATTAAATTCCTGCATGATGAGTTCCTTTATGATGAGAGTTCAAATTCCTACCACAGCCATATATTCATGCTTACTAGATTAGGAAAACCCATCTGTTTAGATAGATCATATTATAGGCCTAAGTGTAGTCTTTATAGGCATTGAGTGTGGTTATGCCGTGGACCCATAAGGAATTAGTCACACAGTTAAAGTCAATACTATGTGCTCTCCATCCATTGATCTATGCTACTTATGTCCTCAGAAGCACGCACCCATTTTATAACTACAACATTCATTCTGTGCTACTTCTATTCCTAGAAGTACCACCCACATATAGATCCACATCCACCACATATTGTGCTATCTCTACCCTGGAGATACGCACCTATGCTGCTCCTACCCTGGGAGTACGCATCCATCCATCCATCCATTCACATATACATACACCATTCATTTCACTTCATCCAGAAAAGGTTCCACTCCTATCCTGGGAATGAACATCTAGAAATAATCATCGCCGTTCTATTTGCCTACATAAAAGCTCCAAATCATTATCATTTCAAGTTATATGAATTCCCGTTGCTAAAGTTCGTTTTCCGAGGATTGGTTGCTCTAAAAAAAAGAGAGAAAAAAAAGAAAAGAAAAAAAAAAAAGAGAGTAGCCAAGTCCTTTCTTTCAAGAAGTTCCAAGGTTTCCAAATAAAGGAGTCATGTTTATCCCCAAAGGAGCAAGTGTAGAAGTAGATGTTCACCAGCTTGAGTACCCTCATAATCATTTCCTTATCACCATCATCCTATCATCATCTCATCCATTCCATTTCCTCATTCACATGCACATATGACTTTATTATTTTAGTTCCTATTGGATCCATGTCTTAACCGTGCAATATATGCAAGTGAGTTTGAGTGTCTCCCCACCTATGAGCTCCACATAAGCCTATTAGAAAGTAGGGTGAGAGAGAGAAGGCACTTTCCATTATGCCTTAGTCCCACAAATACCACATATTCTGAGAGAAGAGAGAAGGCATACACTACTCATGCCTTAGAGAGGATCCGTAAATACCACAAATGAGAGACTTGAAAGGTTCATACAAGGAACTCGAGTTTTATTTCAAAACCTTGCAAAAACTCCGGAATAATAGTAGATCAAAGAGCGAGAAACATGGCGCTTGACTTGACCGCTCTATCTTTCAACTACTCAAGACCCAAGTGACGGTTACAAGCCCCATGGTGAAAGGTAATATGAGTGAGTTTTGAGTCGATAGTTTACTCTAATCCGGAGGAGAGTTCTTGTTTGAACGCATGTGTACCGAGTGAAAGCATTGTAGCAACTCCCGATCCATCACTGAGTCTATCTTTGCTCAGTGGACGAGCAAAAGGTAAGTTTGGGGAGTTTGTTGACGGTCGTTAAGTATCAATTTTATACCGTCAACACAAAGAAGAGAAAGGACTAATATGAGTTCATCCTATTAGATATAGGGGTTACACTGATAGAATTCCATGAGTTTTGGTGATTGTCTATTTCTGCAGGGGGTTATCAGAAAGAGAACCAAAGGAGGCCCACATGTCATGATTACATAGAGATAAAGACCGAACGGGTGAAAAAGTATAATCTAGAAGACTCCGTAAGGCAAACCTAAAAGCCGGGCCCCACTGGGCAGCCGGGCGCCGGCCGCCCAAGGGGGAGTCGGCCGACTCCCCACCTCCCAATCAATGGCGAGTCTCGCGGGATCCCGCCTCCACCGCCTTTGAGGATGAATAATTATCGTCCATTTAGGTCGGTTTGATCCGAGGGCTGTGGTTCATCCTAGGGGGCTATATATTCGAGCCCCGGCCCTTGGGTGAAACCCTAATTCATTCTCTCTTCATTCATCTCGAGAGGATTCGAGAAGCCGAGCCACCATCTCAATTAGAGCTCCATAGTTTAGTAGCATAGCTACATAGGAATAGATCTAGAGGGAATCAAGCCTAGCTTGGAGTCCGGATCTGTCGGAGTTCTTGGTAATTCCCCTCTACATTCTTGTAATATTCATCATTGTTCGTGATACTATGAGTAGTACTTTATTCTATTCTATTATATCGACTTGACTTTGCTCTATTTGATTATGTTCTCAATTATATCGTTCTTAGTTTACTTTGATTATATGTTTAGCATAGTTGGACTAGAATTATGTTTATGCATAGGATCGTATAGCGCTTGCTCATTAGGCCGATGGGTGAGTGGTAAATATTGTGTAGGCATGGTGCCTAGACCGTATTTATCTCGCGATTGCACCCTATATTCCGGATCGTGAGGTAGATCGCGGAGTGATACCCCGTTGAGTCCTTTGTAGCCCTTCTCCCGAGTATAGGTCTAGCGTAACAAACCTATTACATTGAAGTCATTGCTATGTCTCTTGTCTTCTCTCGGTAATATCACTATGCATAGATGTAACCTTTTCCCGCCATGATTGCTAGATGTTCTTGCACTAATCATTGTATGCTTTGACTTTGTAGTTAGAATAACATAGGATTATACCCTAGATCGTCCTAGTCCATGCTAGTGTTATAAGCTTAGAGTGCTAAGTTGAGATGGCTTATTACTATTATTTTATGTGGCTAAATGCTCTCATTTATCTTATGTCATTTATCATTCATTCCTATATTTTATGTGACACTTACCCCGTATGAGATGATCGATACGTACAAGGTTAAGCTCTCCATTATCGCATGTGCATTGCTCATCACTCATTATCCAAAGGTCTTCCCTTCCCAAAGGGTAAAATTATAAATAACGATACCTGGATTACTCCTGGTTAAAATGCTACATCGGTATTATCCGTGCGCTTTGATCCCATATTTATTTCTAGTAGCAGTTGCATTATTTAGTACCAAGATTTTTGGCGCCATGTTAGGGATGACAACCTAACACTGAGTGGCGTTAGAAATGTCAACAACAAGCTGGAATGGTGATATGCCAATGGGGGTTTTGTAAGCGGTCCCGTATGCCCAGAGTGCATCAGGCAGCTTACTTTTCCATCCTTTCCCCATGTCATTGACCGTCTTCTATAGGATGTTCTTGATCTTTTTGTTCGAGGTCTCAGCTTGGCCACTGGTTTGTGGGTGGTATGGCGTGGCGATGTTGTGCTTGGCCCCTAGCTCCCTCAAGAATGCTCTGAAGGTTCGATCAACGAAATGTGATCCTCCATCGCTTATCACCATGCATGGTGTGCCATAGCGAGGGAAGATTATTTCGTGGAACATCCTTCGGGCATGTTTTGCGTCAGCTGCTCGGCACGGCATGGCCTCCACCCACTTGGAGACATAGTCGACAGCGACAAGGATGTACTCGCAGTCTTGGGATTTCTGGAAGGGTCCCATGAAGTCAATGCCCCATACATCAAATATTTCTATTTGAAGGTTGAAGTGGAGGGGTATTGCGTTGCGAGCCGTGATGCCACCCTGGAACTGGCATTTCCGACACCTCCGAATGAATTCTTTGGTGTCGATACATTGTTGGCCGGAAGAATCCGCCTGACCGCCGCATTTTTGCTTGAGTGCGGAATACTCCATAGTGGCCTCCTTATGGTGCCGAGTGACAGCTTTCAATGATCTACATCCCTTCTGCTGTCGGCACACACCTCCTCAGTATGCCCTCTGAGCACACTCGGTACATGGTATGGGTCATCCCACGTATGACGACGGCTCTCAACCTCCAAACTTTTCCCCGCTCTCCCTGTGTGGTACATGTCCCGCAACCATGTAATTCACAATGTTTGCATACCGTGGGTTGGAGTCCGTCACCGCGCAGCATGTCGTCATGGAGGAAGTCATTGATGGGCAAATCCTTCATGTTAGTGACTTGCAATCGTGACAAATGATCTCGCTACGGTATTTTCTACTCCTTTCTTATCTTTTATTTCTAGATCAAACTCTTGGAGTAAAAGAATCCAGCTGATCAAGCATGGTTTCGTGTCTTTCTTAGTGAGCAAAAACTTCAAGGCCGCATGATCTGTGTAAATGATCACGTTTGCACCCACTAAGTAAGACCAAAACTTGTCGATAGCGAATACTACAGCAAGAAGCTCTTTTTCTCATTGTGGCATAATTGAGCCGAGCTCCGTTAATGTCTTGTCAAGGCATAAGCTATCGCGTGATGCTTTTTATCTTTGGTTTGGCCTAAGACCGCACCAACAAAGATAATCGCTTGCATCACACATGATCTCAAAAGGTAGAGACCAATCGGGAGGTTGGATGATAGGTGCAGAGATGAGTGCTTGCTTGAGAGTGTTGGCTTTCAAGCACTCATCGGTAAACTCAAAAGGAGCATCCTTAGCTAATAGGTTCGTGAGGGGTCTAGAGATTTGTGAAAAATCTTTGATAAATCTTCTATAGAAACCCGCATGACCTAAGAAGCTACAGATTCCCTTTACTTTTACCGGGGGAGGTAGTTGCTCGATAACCTCTATCTTATCCTTATCTACCTCGATTCCCCTCTCAGACACTAAGTGTCCCAGGACAATGCCCTCTCGGACCATGAAATGGCACTTTTCCTAATTAAGTACCAAATCTTTGTCCTGACACCTTTGCAAGACCCTGTCTAAGTTGTTCAGACAATGATCAAAAGTTTTCCCATAGACGGTGAAATCGTCCATGAAAACTTCCATGATTTCTTCGATCATGTCTGAAAAGATAGACATCATGCACCGTTGAAATGACGCGGGTGCATTACACGGCCCGAACGACATCCTACGGTATGCGTACGTTCCGTAGGGGCATGTGAAGGTCGTTTTGCTTTGATCATCCGGGTGGATGGGAATCTGATGATATCCTGAATACCCATCAAGGAAGTAAAAGAAGGAATGTTTCGCTAACCGCTCCAACATTTCATCAATGAAGGGAAGCGGAAAGTGATCCTTCTTTGTTGCCTTGTTAAGTTTTCGGTAATCAATACACATTCGCCATCCAGTGATAGTTCGTTGAGGTATGAGTTTGTTTTTAGCGTTCTCAATGACTGTCATTCCTCCCTTTTTGGGAACCACTTGACCGGGCTAACCCAATCACGTGTGGTACGGGATAAATTATCCCGTGAAAAAGTTTCTCAGACTTCCTTTTTTTCACGACTTCCCGCATCGCATTGTTCATCCTACGCGAGGTTCCCGTGAAGGTATGCTAGCTGGCTCTATGGGAATGCGATGGGTACAGAGCGTTGGACTTATCCCCTTAAGATCATCTAGACAATACCCAAAGACCGACTTATGTTTTTCTAGAACTGCAATGAGTTTGGTTGTCTCCTCGTCACTAAATTGGTCACTTATTATGACAGGAGTTTGTGTGTCGCCGTTCAGAAAAACATATCGTAAGCCTTTGGGTAGGGGCTTAAGCTCAACTGGAGATCTAGGCGGTTTCTCCCCTATAGGGAGGTCGACTGTTTCCCCGAACTCGTCTTTTTCTTCTATGAAGAATTCGGCATCTTTGTCTAAAGACGATTCGGGTGACTCAAACATGTCAACCGCTAGAAACTCTATGGGCACACTAGGGGAGATTCGCCACCGAGTTCCCGGCTCTAGTGACTTGAATCGGGAATGTTTCTCTCCCTAGTTTCATGTTGATTTCCCCTGTTTTTGACGGATTGTCAAAGAGTGGTTCCAGGGGGTGCCCAATGAGTATGTCGAATTCCTGGATGTCAAAGACAAGAAAGTCTAGGGACATTTCGATATCTCCATGGTGGAGTGTCACGTTATGTACAATCCCTAGTCCTTTTTGAACGGAATCTGGCGTTTCAAGGACCGTGTTGTTGGAGTGAATGACTCCATTCCTAGACATGTGGATGCATAGGAATGGGACATTAAATTCGCCCCAACTGTGGGATTATACAAAGTGTCCACCCAATTCCACTGAATTTTGCAATGGCGGGTAGAAGATGGAGCGCGAATCTGAATTACTTCAAATGAGAGCTCACCTTCTGCCACCCACTCTGTGCTCATAACAAAAGTCAACTCTCTAACTGATTCCTTGAGAAAAATTTCGTCAAGGGGTTCGCTAGGAGCGACGGGAATTGGTGGTCTTGTGCGACATCCATATTGTGAGGTATTTCCTAGATTTTCGAAAAGCTCATCCTCGAAGATCAGAAGATCCATGGGTTCTTCTGTCTTAGGTTCTGGTTCGGGAGAGGGTCTCTCTAAAGGTTGGGTAAGTTCGGCTGATGCCGAAGAGACATCCTCTTTTATTGGCTCGGGTTCTACATGGATAGGTTCTAGAGGAGGGGTATTCTCCTGGATGCGATCCAAGAGAGCCTGCCCCTCTTTGGTAGTTTTGTGCTGGAACGACCCTCCGGCAGTTACATCGAGCAATAGGGCAGAATTTCTGTCTAATCCTAACCAAAAATGTTGTAGGAGTACATGGTCAGGAATAGACAGGTCTGGACCTAATCTTGTTAGGATCAAAAAGCATTCCCAGGCTGCACCTATGGTTTCGTTCTCTTTTTGTTGGAAGTTGAGCACCTCCTGTTGTAGAGAAGTGACACGAGAAATAGGGTAGAATGTGAAGCAGAAATGCTTATGCAATTCTTCCCAATCTCCATTTACTTTCCCTACGTTTTGAGTGTACCATTGCTTCGCCTTTTCTTGGAGAGAAAAGGGAAACAATTTCCACCGCAATGTATCTTGTGGCATGCCCGCAATGGTCAGGCACGCACGAGTTGCTCAAACTCCCGTAGGTGATCATATGGGTTTTTCATTTCCAAGCCCGAGAAGGCTTGGTCCCGAACCATGGCTATAAAGCCGGGTGGAGCTCATACTCGGAAGCTGTGATAGGCTTCGAGGATTGGGGTGTTTGAATGAGCTCGCCCTTCGGAGCGGATAGGTTGTAAATGGTTGGTTGCTCCATGGGTATTTTTTCTAAAACAAAATTAAAGAAGCGGAGCAAAGGTAGGTCAAGGTACATGGGCAATCTAGGTTCGTAGCTAACGCGACAACCGTTCCCCAATGGCCGAAATGCTTGTTGGCGCTTTCTTAGCGTATGCAAAAATCCGCAAGCGCACGGAAATCACCGTTATAGCACTTCACCCGTGAGTAATCGGGTATCGTATTTCTTTCACGTAGAACGGCTTGTGAGTTAATTCTAAACAGAGTTTGCCTAGAGATAGAGTAGGATAGCTTAGGTAGTGAGGTTTTCTAAGGGTAAAGTCCTAGGAGATGGCTGAACTCGATGTTATACTTCTTACTTCGGGCGCCGGATCGCACCTGGTCTGCCAGGTGATGCCGGCCTGAGGCTCTACGTCGTAACCGGACGTGTGGGATTACAAGGGACGGACAGGGCTGTCACCACCTGCCGCCTACCACCTCAACCGTGGGCTACGAAGCAAACGAAGGTAGGTCCTAGCCTAGACACCATGTCTATGCCAGTTGCTACAACTCTAGCGGTGGCCAGGAGCTCCCATCTCTATCATGGGTCCTCTTACTAGAGCTTCTGCCACGGGGACAAACGACGAACCCGCAAGAAGATAACAAGCAAGAATAACTTACTCAAAGGTATTACCGAAAGATAAACACGATGTCTTACTTCAAATAGCAAGACGCCGTAGAGGTACAAGTGAGGAGGGAGCCGACAAGTCCGGCACTCCGCCCCGTGGAAGACTAGCTTCCCGAGAGATCTCTTGCAGAGATGCTCTACTCTTGCTCCTCTCTCACTCCTTACTTCTATTCTAGCTAGGCTAGGTAGAGTGGCTCTACTCTATCTATTGTACACTTGTAGAGTGGAGGTGTGGTGAAGAGTGAGAACTAAAATGAATAAATGAATTGATTGTTGAAGGAGGAGGCTTGCCCATGCTTATATAGGAGTGGGATGGTCGGTTTCCGCAGGGCAAATGTCAGAAACACCTCTGAACCGACCATCAGAGGCGGTAACCAAACCGACCAGCCAAAGCTGGGCCCGCCGCCTCCGGGTGCGCGCGGTGCCTCAGCGCGCCTCGCCGCTGGCCGGGCCCCGCGGCCTTCGCCTTGGTCGGTGGCCTTCTTGCCGGGCCTCCACGGCCCATGCTGGTGTTTCTGGTTGGGTCGACTTCGAGTAGGCTTTCTCCACCTTTTTCTCTTGTTTTCTTGGGCCAAAAAGAAAAGGTATTTTTATATACGGGTTTTTCTTCATGTCTTGGCCCATTTTGCGTGTATTTCAGTGATGTCCTGCAAAACAAGGAATTTGCGCCACACTGTGGAAATAGTTAGAGTAGAGCCCTATTATAGGTGAAAATTGGTGTTGCTTAGGCTAAAGTTGGTGGGGTTAGAATCGAGTTAAGGACCGCCAACAAAGGTCTCATCGCGCCGAGCTCCATGGAGGAGAAGGTCTCTGTCGAGCAAGCTCCGCGAGCCACCATCGCGCCGAGCTCACCCGGCCCAGCCCCTATCTTCACCACCGTCGCGCCAAGATCGCCCGGCCCAGCCCCGAGCTCCTCCGCGCTGCCCTGCCCCGATCTCCACCGCGTCGAAGAAAGCAAGGAGGGGGCCGCGCCCGCCGCAGGACCTCCATCGGCCGCCCTCGCGCCCATCGTCAGACCACCGCACCGAAGGGGGCAGGAGCTACAGCGCGACGAGCCACTGGTGGGCAGTCGCGCGGCCTCACCCGAAAGAGGAGCAGCTCGCACGCATCGCCTCCACCTCGCTCGGTAGTCGCGTGGCCTCGCCCGAAAGAGGAGGAGCTCGTGCGCGTCGCCTCCGCACTGCCGTCGTGCCTCGTCCAAGAGCTTGGGCCGCCACATAGGTCCACCGCCGGGGGGCGAGCTTCGCCTCGAGGTCGAGCCACCTGCCAGAGCCGGTCGCAAGCGCGAGCGCAAGGCCCTCCGCCGCCGTGAGCAGGGGCCTCGCCGGGGCTGGAGCTCGCGCGCGGTGGTGTGTGCACGGTAGATGTGGCGATGGAGGCGGAGAGCACGAGAAGAAAAGGACAAGCTTATGAAAAAAATAGATACAAGAAGGTTTTTGCAAATATAAACATGAAATGAAGGGGTATGGACTCTTTATGAACCACTTTTCAAAGTTTTTGAAAAAAATATATTTTCAAAGTTAATGGCCCAAATTGACAAACGCTCGCAAATTAATGGCATATCCATATATTTTACTCATCAGCTGAGCATCTTCGAGAGCTGTAGTAGTTGCCGTCGTTCTAGGCAGCAGTGCCCTCATCCGAGCGACGAGGAAGATGGAGGCGACGAGGCCCGCGAGCGAGAACCACGCCGTGGGCCTACGCACGGGCGGCTGCTTGGCGGCCGGCGCCGCTGTGGTGCTTGCGGAGGTGCGGCATCGCATCCGAGGGGGATGGGGATGCGGATGAAATCGAAATCCTCTCTGTCGAACGGCTGATGCCGGCCTCCGTGGCTTCAATCACACCGCGGCATACGGTGAGAAAGGCAGGCTTTGATTTGGGGGAATAGATCGATTCACGCGATTTGGAGGAAGGCAGATTTGGGCACATAGTGGACAGTCTAAGGTTCGGAGGAAGGTGATGGAGCAGATTGCCGACCGCCGTTGTTGCTTCCGGAAGGTGGTGCACGTGGTCGTTTGTTGATTCTCAGCTTCAGGATCGGATGGTGAATTGCGTGTACTGTTCTGGGAAATGTGAGGATGCACGAAAATTGAAGATGCAGGAGAATAGTAGAATTGTATAGATTCTGACTTTCTCAAAAAAAAAAAAGACTAGTTTGAGTGATGACCGTATATAATTCGTCTCTTCTCCCAACCATTGCCCACTTCATTTACTTGGAACAAACTTCAGCTAAAGCATTTGAAGGGCATTCATAAATAAGCCCCCTCTCATCGATCTCACCTTTTGATTCGAAGTGAGATTTTGGTTTAGTTCTTGTTTGTTATTTTTGCGACTTTGCCCCTAGCCGGCTAGGTGTCACCTAGGATCGGAGCTCCCAACTTGCGTAGTGAGCACCATGAAGTTTGTATTACCTCTATTAATCTAGTGGAAATCTCAAGTTGAACTTTGGTTGGGCCTAACTCAACCCAAAGACTAGTCCATAGCTGAGGGTTGTTCCAACTTCTATGTTATACCCTCATCATCAAATTCAGTGTTGGACTAAGCCTGACAAGGCAATAGGACAAAAGTTTCCCTAACCCAATTCACCGATCTCCATCAGATCACAATCACATGCTTGAAGGCACCGCATTCCCTACAACCACCTTTTGAGTACTTGTTTTGAAGAAATGACGTGGCCGATGATCACCTATGCATATACCCGCTTGACAGGCTTCACTGCAATGCCCGCCAATAGGATCACATCACATGACAAATCATGAGGTGAGTAACCAGTCAGGACTACCCCCTTGAAACAACAGACTTGTTCTCACCATGGCTGAGTAAGATATTTCATCATTTTGTCTCACCGTATATGTTTGGTAAGAGTCAAATGATGCCATGAAACATATTCTTGTTATAAGGTGGATGACATCGATGCCATACCAAACATATATATAAGTCCTTCCAATATATTGCAAATATACTTTAAAGAAAAATAGCAACTTGTTCCAGAAGACCAGAACTCATCGGTTGGAGTATCGCTATTCTTTTTTTTTTTTTTTGACAATAGAGTCTTGCTATTCTTGGAGCTTCTTTTTCCCTCGGACAGCTTGCACAAAAATATTGTGGACCCTCTTATAGAGGTTCTTGTCTAGAATTCTTGGGGTTCCTTGACTACAGAAACAACAGAGGAAAAGGAGCAATAGCTCACTTAGAAATATGGCAATACATCTAGCGTTTGAATCCCGTCAGGAGTGAATTTAGGTGTCCATTTTCATCTTAATGAAAAATCAACCTAGTTTCTTCTAGATTGTTTTTTTTTTTAATAGAAACAACAGAACCTGGTGGTTTGTTTGCGTGATTTAATCAAGGAAAAAATTACGTGGCAGTTGAAAACTTGTGGATAGGGATAATTATTAAACATAAAAGAAGGTGACACGACAGCTAGCAGAATGTGCATCCCACAAGAGTGTGGTTGTGCGTCTGCAGTTTGGCTAGTACTCAGCCGCTTGTGATGTTGCATCTCCAAAATATTGTTGCGAATGAGTATTATTTACTGAATCATTTAGTTAGTCAACTATGTTTTAGGATAATTGGCTGTGTACATTCTTGGATGTAGAGGCCGGATATTTTATCCATTATCTAAAAAATGTTTTAGGATAAATTATATTTTTGAACTTTCCAAGATACATTTTCAATCCTAAACTGCAAACATAAATACTAGGCACCCTCCAACGTGACAAATTTGGTTCTCTGGTTTGGACAATTCAAGCACATCCGTGCTTTAGAAAGAAAGAAAGAAAGAAAGCCTCCACAGAGGTGTTTGAGATGTTTCAATGGTTGACTTTTCGATGTTGCAAGTCCGTTTTCATGATGTTAGTTCATCTTTTTTTTGTTCTTGTTCCAAATGGACACTTTGTGATGCTACAGAAGATGATTCTACATGTCGCACACATTTTTTTGTTCTTTTTTTTCTCTACTATACTATTTGTACTGTCTCTCGATGCCTATGTCCTGCAAGAGTGGGAAGTCCACGCCACAGCAAACGTGTTGGCTGTTGAATGGAGAAAGAATGAAGGGAGGGAGTTGGTGAAGTGCTCGCCAATCACAGCCGCTGTCAGCGTTTAGTGAAATTGACATCGTCCGAGTCCTAGCATTACCAAATAAATAAATAAAAACTGGGCGAAGTAATGTGCTACAGTCTGAGTACCAATCTAATCTCAGAACTGTCATCAAGGGGGTGGACTTCATGTATTGAATGTTGAAGGGCTTAGGGCACATTCACAATGCAAGACTCTATCACGGAGTCCAAGACTATTTATTATCCTTTATTTATGGTATTTCGCTGATGTGGCACCGTATTTATTGAAGAAAGAGGGTGAAAAAACAAGACTCTAAGTCCACAATGTTCGAGATAATAGATAAGTTTAGACTCTATGATAGAGTCTGCATTGAGACTGCCCTTATAATACATATAAAAAAAAATCAATGACAACATTGTTTCTGTATGTATTGAAACTTGGACAGCGACAATTCCATTCATTAGTATGATTTAAGAACTTCAAGGTCAACGGAGAAGAAGTGTACATTGAATCAGTTTGTGGTTATTTACATTAGTCATGCATACAAAGTCTGATGTTGACACTTGACAGTATACTTGTGGTAAGGCCAGCCTTTGATGAATCCTTCTAAGGATATCTAGTGCCTTCATTCTATCCACACAACCACGAAACCCGAACCGATTGAGAGCCTGCTTGAGCTTGTTCTAGCTGGAGCTGCCATGGTGGATTTTCTAGTGACCGCAGCGACAGGGGCCTTGAGCCCCGTCCCGAGTAAGCTTGCTGCTCAGCGACGAGTACAAGCGTTTCAAAGGCGTACATGGTGAGGTCAAGTTCCTCATGTGGGAACTGGCAGCCATGCACGCGTTACTTCTCAAGAAGTGTGAAGAGGAAAATCCTGATGAGCAAGACAAGGTGTGGATGAAGGACGTGCGAGAGTTGTCATCACTACAAAGAAAAAGTGGTATTAACGACGGGATATGTGGTCGTTAAAAGTCTATATGTGGTCGTCCATGGTCGTTAAAAACTCTTTCGTTAATACTAGTAACGACCACATACAATTTCCGGTCGTTAACTTTTCAACGACGGTAACATATGTTGTCGTTGATACTATCGAGCAATAACGACCATATTTATAGTAGCAATGACAACATCTGTTATTGTTAATATCATAGTGCCATCCAGCATAATGCATTAAGAGCTTCTCCAAGAATTATGGAAAAGCACTTGCCATCCTTGAAATTTTGGCAAAACTTCAAAAACCAATGCTCCAAGAGTTATGCATATGGCTTGGCATATTTTCCCAACTTGGCAAAATCTAGTCCAACACGCGGATATATCCGTGCGGTCTCGCGCTCCCCATCGCGTTGCCATCCCCGAAATCCCGACCCCGCCTCCACTCCCGCGCGCATCAGGAACTTTCACCGTGGAGTTTCCAGCGCCCACCCAGGCCATACCGCGCGCATCATATAAACCCTGGGCCGGGGTACTCAAAGAGATCGATTCATCTGCGCCCGTCGTCCTCCTCGCGCGCGAAGTGCCCGTCGAGATCCCTCGCCAGATCCCATCGCGGTGGCCGCCATCCTCCCGATCCTTGAGGTACGTCATCCATCCCTTCATCGGTTTGATTCCCCTAGGACCGATCCATGCCTTCAATCTCCATCCATGCCTTGATTTGATTCCCCTATATGTGTTTTAGATCCATAGGCCGGTTCATACATGTGTTTCAGTAGGTTCATACATGGATAAACAGCAAAGGTTCATACATGTTTTAGATGGTTCATACATGGATAAACAGCAAGGGTTCATACATGTTTTAGATGGATTCATTTATGTCTTTTCGATTTGATGATTCAGTTAGGATTCATATATGTGTTTCAGTAGGTTTCAGTAAGTTGTACTGTCCCTTTTTTTTGTAATAGGAATGGAGATTCAAGAAGATGACTCATATTTCTTGTCGGACATTCTTGGAGAAGCGGATGGTGCTGGTTTGGATGATTTGGACATTGGACTCACTCAAGACACTCAATCTAATGAAGAACTGCAACTTATCAGTAGTAAAAAAAAACCAGGAGCAGCCAAGAGGAAAAAGAATTTCTTCTGGAAAGAAGACGAAGTTATTTGCTCGGGCTGGTTGAATGTAAGCAAAGATCCTATTCATGGTGCCAATCAGACTCGTTCATCTTTTTGGGGACGAATTCATGCCTATTATGTGGAACACAATGAAACTGCTGCTGTCAGACAGTTAGCAGTATTATGCATAGGTGGTTCGCTATTCAATTGTCGGAACAAGTTTTATTCATGCTATGAGGCCATTCTTCGTAGGAATCAAAGTGGGTTAACAATCGATGACAAGGTATGCATGTAATGTGTTGTTTTACTTTAATTATGTTTATTTATACATGATATTTATGCACTTACAAGATCCCTGTACAGATTGTTGAAGTAAAAAAATTGTATGTGGAATGGGACAAGGAGAAGAAAACTTTTGTTCTTGACCACTGTTGGAAGATATTGAAGGGGGATGACAAGTGGAAATCGAAGATGATAGAACTTGCTGAGATAGAGAAAGAGAAGAAAGCTCTATGTCCACAATCATGTTGTGAATGAGCATACAAGCTCTCATGATCTTTGTTAATGTCTCTATGTCCCAAAAATGAGCTGACCCACGAACAATTGCAAACCTAGACTGAAGAACCCCAAAAGCTCTCTCCACCATCTTCCTTGCTGCTTCCTGCGCTTTAGCAAAATATTGTCTCTTCCTCCCCATAGGTTTAGTGATCGACTTGACTAAAGTAGCCCATGTGGGGTATATGCCATCTGCTAAATAATAGCCATTGTATAATCATGGCCATTAACAGAAAAATTTACTTCTGGAGCTTTTCCTTCTGCCAAGTTATCAATTGCAGTAAGTGACCTCCGTAAACTCTCTATGGCAGTACTTTCGCCAATGCGAACGTACTCGTCTGTCGCATCAGCGGGAACACCATAAGTGAGCATACGCATTGCTGTAGTGACTTTTTGCAGGCAACTCAATCCAAGTACATTAGCCGCGCTCCTTTTCTGCACAAAATACTCATCGTGTGCTTCAACTGCATTCATGATGCATACGAAAAGCTCTCTAGACATCCTGTACCTGAAGAAATCAAACTAAACTTTTAAAACTCAAATAATATATAATAACATACAACAAATAAACGTAAGTGAAATAAGAACAACCTTCGACGGAACTGTTCAGGGGTATATGTTGGATTCTCCGCCATATAATCTTGAAACAACCTCTCGTGGCCGCCTTCTCTATCACGGTGAAGAACTCTATGGCCTTGAACAGAGCCACCGTGTTTCTTTTCGGCATTAGCAAAGGAGTCCACAATCACAGCAGCCGCTAACATGTCGAAATCATCATCATCGGATGCTGATTCATACAATTGTCTACGAAAAAGGGATCTCTTCCTAGACATGGTTCCTATATCATTTTATGGGAACTTTTCTCAGTATATTGCAATAAACTAAAGAACAAAGAACTTCATATACGTATAACCTAGATCATTGCAAGATATAAACTAAAGAACAAAGAACTTCATATACGTATAACCTAGATCATTGCAAGATATAAACTAAAGAACAAAGAACTTCATATACGTATAATCTAGATCATTGCAATCAGAAATCTGTCCTCATCATAGAAGGCCTGTTTCAAGTGATCATGGACGCCATTATGCCCAGCAGGGTTGCCAGGATGTTGTCCATGATCAAAGAACCTCACTTGAAATAGAAACTTGAATCAGAAACTTGGAACATCACCTGGAGGTCGGAGGAGATGCTCGACGTTGGGCGGAGATGTGTGGCGGCGCGATCGTTGTGTGGCGGCGCAATCGGTCGATCGATCGATGTGTGGCGCGCGTCGATCCCGATCGATCGATGCGTGGCGATGCGCCGGCCGATCGATCGATGTGTGTGGCGTCGCGAGCGGCCG
>JAENPR010002586.1:0-43724 GCA_018135685.1 Themeda triandra | reverse complement strand
TGTGTGCAAATATGGCGGGTTACTAGCCGTGGAGCCGAGGTTAAGTGCCGTTCAGGCTCTCGAGTGACTGCAAATGCTATGGTAGAGAGGCCAGAGGTGTCAAAATGCCTTAACCATGGCGTACAGGCACGCTTGTCTCAGAGCCGGGAGCCATAAAATGTGTTGGAACCGACCGTGCGGCAGCATGGTCGTGTGTGCAAACATGGCAGTTCTGGAGCCGTGGAGCCAAGGTTAAGGACCGTTTAGGCTCTCGAGCGATGGCAAACGCTATGGTAGAGAGGCCAGAGGTGTCAAAATGCCTTAACCATGGCGTACGGGCATGCTTGACACGGATCTTGAGAGCCATAGGATGCGTTGGAACCGACCGTGCGGCGGCATGGTCGTGTGTGCAAATATGGCGCTTTTGCGGCCGTGGAGCCGTGGTTAAGAGCCCTTCGTGGCTCTCGGGTGATGAAAACTCTATGGTGGAGAGGTGAGAGGCATCAAAATGGCTTAACCATGGCGTACGGGCGTGCTTGACCCGGTGCCGAGAGGCCGTAGGATGCACGGGATCCGGGCGTGCGGCGGCACAGTCGTGTGTGCAATTATGGATGTTACAGGTCGTGGAGCTATAGTTAAGGGCCATTCGGGCTCTCGGGTGATGACAAATATTGTGGTGGTGAGGCCGGAGGCATCAAAACACCTTAACCATGGCATACGGTCGTGCTTGACCTAGTGTCGAGAGCTATAGGACATGCGGGAACCGTCAGGCGTGCGGTAGCATAGTCGTGTGTGCAAATATGGCGGTTCTAGGAGCTGTGGAGCCATGGTTAAGGGCCATTCGGGTTCTCGGGCGGTAATAAACGCTGTGGTGGAAAGGCCAAAGGTGTTAAAATGCCTTAACCATGGTGCATGGGCGTGCTTGACTTGGTGTGAGGAGCCGTAGGACGCATAGGAACCGCCGTGCGGCGGCAAAGTCGTGTGTGCAAATATGGCGGTTACGGAGCCATGGAGCCGAGGTTAATGGCCGTTCGGGCTCTCGAGCGATGACAAACACTATGGTAGAGAGGCCGAGGTGTCAAAATGCCTTAACCATGGCGTACGGGCTTGCTTGACTCGGTCGGAGCCATAAACACGTTGGAACCGACCATGCGGCAGCATGGTCGTGTGTGCAAATGTGGCGGTTTGGAGCCGTGGAGCCATGGTTAAGGGCCCTTCGGGCTCTTGGGTGATGGAAAACTCTATGGTGGAGAGGTGAGAGGCATCAAAATGGCTTAACCATGGCGTACGGGTGTGCTTGAACCGGTGCCGGGCCATAGGATGCACGGATCCGGCCGTGTGCCGGCACGTCGTGTGTGCAATTATGGATGTTCGGTCGTGGAGCTATAGTTAAGGGCCGTTCGGGCTCTCGGGTGATGACAAACATTGTGGTGGTGGGGCCGGAGGCATCAAAACGCCTTAACCATGGCATACGGTCATGCTTGACCTAGTGTCAAGAGCTGTAGGACACGTACGAACCGGGCGTGCGGTAGCATAGTCGTGTGTGCAAATATGGCAGTTCTAGAGCGGTGGAGCCATGGTTAAGGGCCATTCGGGTTCTTGGGCGGCAACAAATGCTATGGTCGAGAGGCCAGCGGTGTCAAAATGCCTTAACCATGGTGTATAGGCGTGCTTGACTTGAGTGCCGGGAGCCATAAAATGCGTTGGAACCGACCGTGCGGCAGCATGGTCGAGTGTGCAAATATGGCAGTTTTGGAGCCATGGAGCCGAGGTTAAGGGCCGTTCAGGCTCTCGGCGATGACAAATGCTATGGTAGAGAGGCCAGAGGTGTCAAAATGCCTTAACCATGGTGTACGGGCATGCTTGACTCAGTGCCGAGAGCCATAAAATGCGTTGGAACCGACCATGCGGCATGGTCGAGTGTGCAAATATGGCAGTTTTGGAGCCATGGAGGCATGGTTAAGGGCCCTTCGAGCTCTTAGGTGATGGAAAACTCTATGGTTGAGAGGTGAGAGGCATCAAAATGGCTTAACCATGGCGTACGGGCGTGCTTGACCCGGTGCCGAGAGCCATAGGATGCACGGGATCCGGCCGTGCGGCGGCAAAATCGTGTGTGCAAATATGGATGTTACGGAGTCGTGGAGCTATAGTTAAGGGCCGTTCGGGCTCTTGAGTGATGACAAACATATGGTGAGGCCAAGAGGTGTCAAAACACCTTAACCATGGCATACGGGCTTGCTTGACTCGGTGTCGAGAGCCATAGGACGCGTTGGAACCGACCATGCGGTAGCATAGTCGTGTGTGCAAATATGGCAGTTCTAGAGCGTGGAGCCATGGTTAAGGGCCCTTCGGGCTCTCGGGTGATGGAAAACTCTATGGTGGAGAGGCGAGGTGTCAAAATGGCTTAACCATGGTGCATGGGCGTGCTTGACTTGGTGCGAGGAGCCGTAGGATGCACGGGAACCGGCCGTGCGCCGGCAAAAGTCGTGTGTGCAAATATGGATGTTACGAGGTCGTGGAGCTATAGTTAAGGGCCGTTCGGGCTCTTGGGTGATGACAAACATTGTGGTGGTGGGGCGGAGGTGTCAAAATGCCTTAACCATGGCATACGGTCATGCTTGACCTAGTGTCGGGAGCCATAAAACGTAGGAACCGACCGTGCGTAGCATGGTCGTGTGTGCAAATATGGCGGTTTTGGAGCGGTGGAGCCATGGTTAAGGGCCATTTGGGTTCTTGTGATGGAAAACTCTATGGTGGAGAGGTGAGAGGCATCAAAATGGCTTAACCATAGTGCATGCGTGCTTGACTTGGTGCGAGGAGCCGTAGGATGCACGGGATCCGGCCGTGCGGCGGCAAAGTCTTGTGTGCAATTATGGATGTTACGGAGCCGTGGAGCCGAGTTAAGTGCCGTTCGGGCTCTCGGTGATGACAAACATTGTGGTGGTGGGGCCGAGGCATCAAAACGCCTTAACCATGGCATACGGTCATGCTTGACCTAGTGTCAAGAGCTGTAGGACACGCACGAACCGTCGCGGCGGTAGCATATTCGTGTGTGCAAATATGGCAGTTCTAGAGCAAGTGGAGCCATGGTTAAGGGCCATTCAGGTTCTCAGCGGCAACAAATGCTATGGTAGAGAGGCCGAGGTGTCAAAATGCCTTAACCATGGCGTACGGGCACGCTTGTCTCGGTGCGGGAGCCATAGGATGTGTTGGAACCGGCCGTGCGGCGGCATGGTCGTGTGTGCAAATATGGCGGTTTTGGAGCCGTGGAGCCAAGGTTAAGGACCGTTTAGGCTCTCGAGCGATGGAAAACGCTATGGTAGAGAGGCCAGAGGTGTCAAAATGCCTTAACCATGGCGTACGGGCATGCTTGACTCGGTGCCGAGAGCCATAGGATGCGTTGGAACCGACCGTGCGGCAGCATGGTCGTGTGTGCAAATATGGCGTTTGCGGCCGTGGAGGCGTGGTTAAGGGCCCTTCGGCTCTCGGGTGATGAAAACTCTATGGTGGAGAGGTGAGAGGCATCAAAATGGCTTAACCATGGCGTACGGGCGTGCTTGACCCGGTGCGAGAGCCATAGGATGCACGGGATCCGCCGTGCGGCGGCACGGTCGTGTGTGCAATTATGGATGTTCGGGAGTCGTGGAGCTATAGTTAAGGGCCATTCGGGCTCTCGGGTGATGACAAATATTGTGGTGGTGAGGCCGGAGGCATCAAAATGCCTTAACCATGGCATACGGTCGTGCTTGACCTAGTGTCAAGAGCTATAGGACACGCAAGAACCGGGCTATGCGGTAGCATAGTCGTGTGTGCAAATATGGCGGTTCTAGAGCCGTGGAGCCATGGTTAAGGGCCATTCGGGTTCTCGGGGCGGTAATAAACGCTGTGGTGGAGAGGCCAAAGGTGTTAAAACGCCTTAACCATGGTGCATGGGCGTGCTTGACTTGGTGTGAGGAGCCATAGGACGCATAGGAACCGGCCGTGCGGCAGCATGGTCGTGTGTGCAAATATGGCAGTTCTGGAGCCGTGGAGCCGAGGTTAAGGGCCGTTCAGGCTCTCGAGCGATGACAAACACTATGGTAGAGAGGCCAGAGGTGTCAAAATGCCTTAACCATGGCGTACGGGCGTGCTTGACTCGGTCGGGAGCCATAGGACACGTTGGAACCGACCATGCGGCGGCATGGTCGTGTGTGCAAATGTGGCGGTTTTACCGCCGTGGAGCCATGGTTAAGGGCCCTTCGGGCTCTTGGGTGATGGAAAACTCTATGGTGGAGAGGTGAGAGGCATCAAAATGGCTTAACCATGGCGTACGGGTGTGCTTGAACCGTGTCGAGAGCCGTAGGATGCACAGGATCCGGCTATGCGCCGGCACAGGTCGTGTGTGCAATTATGGATGTTACGGTCGTGGAGCTATAGTTAAGGGCCGTTCGGGCTCTCGGGTGATGACAAACATTGTGGTGGTGAGGCCGGAGGCATCAAAACGCCTTAACCATGGCATACGGTCGTGCTTGACCTAGTGTCGAGAGCTATAGGACATGCAGGAACTGGGCGTGCGGCAGCATAGTCGTGTGTGCAAATATGGCTGTTCTAGAGTGGTGGAGCCATGGTTAAGGGCCATTCGGGTTCTCGGGCGGTAACAAATGCTGTGGTCGAGAGGCCAGAGGTGTCAAAACGCCTTAACCATGGTGCATGGGCGTGCTTGACTTGGTGCGAGGAGCCGTAGGATGCACGCATAGGAACCGGCCGTGCGGCGGCAAAAGTCGTGTGTGCAAATATGGCAGTTCTGGAGCCGTGGAGCCGAGGTTAAGGGCCGTTCAGGCTCTCGAGCGACGACAAACGCTATGGTAGAGAGGCCAGAGGTGTCAAAATGCCTTAACCATGGTGTACGGGCATGCTTGACTCAGAGCGGAGCCATAAAATGCGTTGGAACCGACCATGCGGCGGCATGGTCGTGTGTGCAAATATGGCAGTTTGGAGCCGTGGAGCCATGGTTAAGGGCCCTTCGGGCTCTTGGGTGATGGAAAACTCTATGGTGGAGAGGTGAGAGGCATCAAAATGGCTTAACCATGGCGTACGGGTGTGCTTGAACCGGTGCCGAGAGCCATAGGATGCACGGGATCCGGCCGTGCGCCGGCAAACGTGTGTGCAATTATGGATGTTACGGAGTCGTGGAGCTATAGTTAAGGGCCGTTCGGGCTCTCGGGTGATGACAAACATTGTGGTGGTGAGGCAAGAGGTGTCAAAATGCCTTAACCATGGCATACGGTCGTGCTTGACCTAGTGTCGAGTGCAAATGTGGCAACTAGGACACTCTATCGTGGAACCGGGTCGGAGGCATCAAAATGGCTTAACCATGGCGGTAGCATAGTCGTGTGTGCAAATATGGCGTGCGCGGCAGTTCTGTGTGCAGGATGCGGTCGTGGAGCTATGGTTAAGGGCCGTTCGGGCTCTCGGGTGATGACAAACATTGTGGTGGTGAGGCCAGAGGTGTCAAAACGCCTTAACCATGGCGCATGGGCGTGCTTGACTTGGTGCGAGGAGCCGTAGGATGCGCAGAATCGGCCGTGTGGCGGCAAAGTCGTGTGTGCAAATATGGCGGGTTACGGAGCCGTGGAGCCGAGGTTAAGTGCCGTTCGGGCTCTCGAGTGATGGCAAATGCTATGGTAGAGAGGCCGAGGTGTCAAAATGCCTTAACCATGGCGTACGGGCATGCTTGTGTCGGAGCCGGGAGCCATAAAATGTGTTGGAACCGACCGTGCGGCGGCATGGTCGTGTGCAAATATGGCGGTTTTGGAGCCGTGGAGGCATGGTTAAGGGCCCTTCGGGCTCTCGGGTGATGGAAAACTCTATGGTGGAGAGGTGAGAGGCATCAAAATGGCTTAACCATGGCGTACGTGGCGTGCTTGACCCGTGCCGAGAGCCATAGGATGCACGGGATCCGACCGTGCGGCAGCATGTCGTGTGTGCAATTATGGATGTTTTGGAGTTGTGGAGCTGTAGTTAAGGGCCGTTCAGGCTCTCAGGTGATGACAAACATTGTGGTGGTAAGGCCGGAGGCATCAAAACGCCTTAACCATGGCATACGGTCATGCTTGACCTAGTGTCAAGAGCGGTAGGACACGCACGGTTGCGGTAGCATATTCGTGTGTGCAAATATGGCGTTCTAGAGCTATGGAGCCATGGTTAAGGGCCATTCGGGTTCTCGAGCGGCAACAAACGCTGTGGTGGAGAGGCCAGAGGTGTCAAAATGCCTTAACCATGGTGTACGGGCATGCTTGACTCGGTGCCGGAGCCATAGGATGCGTTGGAACCGACCGTGCGATAGCATGGTCGTGTGTGCAAATATGGCGGTTACGGAGCCGTGGAGCCAAGGTTAAGGGCCGTTCGGGCTCTTGAGCGATGGCAAATGCTATGGTAGAGAGGCTAGAGGTGTCAAAATGCCTTAACCATGGCGTACGGGCATGCTTGACTCAGTCCGAGAGCCATAGGATGCGTTGGAACCGACCGTGCGGCAGCATGGTCGTGTGTGCAAATATGGCAGTTTTGCGGCCGTGGAGCTGTGGTTAAGGGCCCTTCGGGCTCTCGGTGATGAAAAACTCTATGGTGGAGAGGTGAGAGGCATCAAAATGGCTTAACCATGGCGTACGGGCGTGCTTGACCCGGTGTCGAGAGCCGTAGGATGCACGGGATCCGGCGTGCGGCAAGCACGCCGTGTGTGCAATTATGGATGTTCGAGTCGTGGAGCTATAGTTAAGGGCCGTTCGAGCTCTCGGGTGATGACAAATATTGTGGTGGTGAGGCCAGAGGCATCAAAACACCTTAACCATGGCATACGGTCGTGCTTGACCTAGTGTCGAGAGCTATAGGACATGCAGGAACCGGCAGTGCGGTAGCATAGTCGTGTGTGCAAATATGGCAGTTCTAGAGCCGTGGAGCCATGGTTAAGGGCCATTCGGGTTCTCGGGCGGTAATAAACGCTGTGGTGGAGAGGCCAAAGGTGTTAAAACGCCTTAACCATGGTGCATGGGCGTGCTTGACTTGGTGCGAGGAGCCATAGGACGCATAGGAACCGGCCGTGCGGCGGCAAAGTCGTGTGTGCAAATATGGCGGTTACGGAGCCGTGGAGCCGAGGTTAAGGGCCGTTCGGGCTCTCGAGCGACGACAAACGCTATGGTAGAGAGGCCGAGGTGTCAAAATGCCTTAACCATGGCGTACGGGCTTGCTTGACTCGGTGCGGGAGCCATAGGACGCGTTGGAACCGACCATGCGGCAGCATGGTCGTGTGTGCAAATGTGGCGGTTTTACTTGCCGTGGAGCCATGGTTAAGGGCCCTTCGGGCTCTTGGGTGATGGAAAACTCTATGGTGGAGAGGTGAGAGGCATCAAAATGGCTTAACCATGGCGTACGGGTGTGCTTGAACCGGTGCCGAGAGCCGTAGGATGCACGGGATCCGGCCGTGCGCCGGCAAGACAGTCATGTGTGCAATTATGGATGTTCTGAGTCGTGGAGCTATAGTTAAGGGCCGTTCGGGCTCTCGGTGATGACAAACATTGTGGTGGTGGGGCCGAGGCGTCAAAACGCCTTAACCATGGCATACGATCGTGCTTGACCTAGTGTCGAGAGCATAGGACATGCGTAGGAACCGGGCGTGCGGTAGCATAGTCGTGTGTGCAAATATGGCGGTTCTAGAGCGGTGGAGCCATGGTTAAGGGCCATTCGGGTTCTTGGGCGGCAACAAATGCTGTGGTGGAGAGGCCAAAGGTGTCAAAACGCCTTAACCATGGTGCATGGGCGTGCTTGACTTGGTGCGAGGAGCCGTAGGATGCGCAGGAACCGGCCGTGCGGCAAGAAAGTCGTGTGTGCAAATATGGCGGTTCGGAGCCATGGAGCCGAGGTTAAGTGCCATTCGGGCTCTCGAGTGATGGCAAACGCTATGGTAGAGAGGCCGAGGTGTCAAAATGCCTTAACCATGGCGTACGGGCATGCTTGTCTCGGAGCCGGGAGCCATAAAATGTGTTGGAACCGACCGTGCGGTAGCATGGTCATGTGCAAATATGGCAGTTTTGGAGCCGTGGAGGCATGGTTAAGGGCCCTTCGGGCTCTCGGGTGATGGAAAACTCTATGGTGGAGAGGTGAGAGGCATGAAAATGGCTTAACCATGGCGTACGGCGTGCTTGACCCGGTGCCGAGAGCCATAGGATGCACGGGATCCGGCCGTGCGGCAAAGACGGTCGTGTGTGCAATTATGGATGTTTTGGAGTCGTGGAGCTGTAGTTAAGGGCCGTTCGGGCTCTCCGGTGATGACAAACATTGTGGTGGTAAGGCCGGAGGCATCAAAACGCCTTAACCATGGCATACGGTCATGCTTGACCTAGTGTCAAGAGCTGTAGGACACGCACGAACCGGTTGTGCGGTAGCATATTCGTGTGTGCAAATATGGCAGTTCTAGAGCTATGGAGCCATGGTTAAGGGCCATTCGGGTTCTCGAGGTGGCAACAAACGCTGTGGTGGAGAGGCTAGAGGTGTCAAAATGCCTTAACCATGGCGTACGGGCATGCTTGACTCGGTGCCGGGAGCCATAGGATGCGTTGGAACCCCGGCGTGCGGTAGCATGGTCGTGTGTGCAAATATGGCGTTCCGGAGCCGTGGAGCCAAGGTTAAGGGCCGTTCGGCTCTTGAGCGATGGCAAATGCTATGGTAGAGAGGCTAGAGGTGTCAAAATGCCTTAACCATGGCGTACGGGCATGCTTGACTCAGTGCCGAAAGCCATAGGATGCGTTGGAACCGACCGTGCGGCAGCATGGTCGTGTGTGCAAATATGGCAGTTTGCGGCCGTGGAGCTGTGGTTAAGGGCCCTTCGGGCTCTCGGGTGATGAAAAACTCTATGGTGGAGAGGTGAGAGGCATCAAAATGGCTTAACCATGGCGTACGGGCGTGCTTCACCCGGTGCCGAGAGCCGTAGGATGCACGGATCCGGGCGTGCGGCGGCACGGTCGTGTGTGCAATTATGGATGTTACGGAGTCGTGGAGCTATAGTTAAGGGCCGTTCGGGCTCTCGGGTGATGACAAATATTGTGGTGGTGAGGCCAAGGCATCAAAATGCCTTAACCATGGCATACGGTCGTGCTTGACCTAGTGTCGAGAGCTATAGGACATGCGAGGAACCGGGCCGTGCGGTAGCATAGTCGTGTGTGCAAATATGGCGGTTCTAGAGCCGTGGAGCCATGGTTAAGGGCCATTCGGGTTCTCGGGCGGTAATAAACGCTGTGGTAGAGAGGCCAAAGGTGTTAAAACGCCTTAACCATGGTGCATGGGCGTGCTTGACTTGGTGCGAGGAGCCGTAGGACGCATAGGAACCGGCCGTGCGGCAGCAAAGTCGTGTGTGCAAATATGGCGGTTCGGGAGTCGTGGAGCCGAGGTTAAGGGCCGTTCGGGCTCTCGAGCAATGACAAATGCTATGGTAGAGAGGCCGAGGTGTCAAAATGCCTTAACCATGGCGTACGGGCTTGCTTGACTCGGTCGGGAGCCATAGGACGCGTTGGAACCGACCATGCGGCGGCATGGTCGTGTGTGCAAATGTGGCAGTTTCTTTGCCATGGAGCCATGGTTAAGGGCCCTTCGGGCTCTCGGGTGATGGAAAACTCTATGGTGGAGAGGTGAGAGGCATCAAAATGGCTTAACCATGGCGTACGGGTGTGCTTGAACCGGTGCCGAGAGCCGTAGGATGCACAGGATCCGGCCGTGCGCCAGCACAGTCGTGTGTGCAATTATGGATGTTCTGGAGTCGTGGAGCTATAGTTAAGGGCCGTTCGGGCTCTCAAGTGATGACAAACATTGTGGTGGTGGGGCCAGAGGTGTCAAAACGCCTTAACCATGGCATACGGTCATGCTTGACCTAGTGTCAAGAGCTGTAGGACACGCACGAACCGGCTGTGCGGTAGCATATTCGTGTGTGCAAATATGGCAGTTCTAGAGCTGTGGAGCCATGGTTAAGGGCCATTCATGTTCTCAGGTGGCAACAAATGCTGTGGTGGAGAGGCTAGAGGTGTCAAAATGCCTTAACCATGGCGTACGGGCATGCTTCACTCAGTGCCAGGAGCCATAGGATGCGTTGGAACTGACCGTGCGGCAGCATGGTCGTGTGTGCAAATATGGCAGTTCTGGAGCCGTGGAGCCAAGGTTAAGGGCCGTTCTGGCTCTCGAGCGATGGCAAACACTATGGTAGAGAGGCCAGAGGTGTCAAAATGCCTTAACAATGGTGCACGGGCATGCTTGACTCAGTGCCGAGAGCCATAGGATGCGTTGGAACCGACCGTGCGGCAGCATGGTCGTGTGTGCAAATATGGCGTTTTGCGGGCGTGGAGCCGTGGTTAAGGGCCCTTCGGGCTCTCGGGTGATGAAAAACTCTATGGTGGAGAGGTGAGAGGCATCAAAATGGCTTAACCATGGCGTACGGGCGTGCTTCACCCGGTGCCGAGAGCCGTAGGATGCACGGGATCCGGGCGTGCGGCGGCACGGTCGTGTGTGCAATTATGGATGTTCGAGTCGTGGAGCTATAGTTAAGGGCCGTTCGGGCTCTCGGGTGATGACAAATATTGTGGTGGTGAGGCCGGGCGTCAAAACGCCTTAACCATGGCATACGGTCATGCTTGACCTAGTGTCGAGAGCTATAGGACATGCGAGGAACTGGGCGTGCGGTAGCATAGTCGTGTGTGCAAATATGGCGGTTCTAGAGCTGTGGAGCCATGGTTAAGGGCCATTCGGGTTCTCGGGCGGTAATAAACGCTGTGGTGGAGAGGCCAAAGGTGTTAAAACGCCTTAACCATGGTGCATGGGCGTGCTTGACTTGGTGCGAGGAGCCGTAGGACGCATAGGAACCGGCCGTGCGGCAAAGCAAAGTCGTGTGTGCAAATATGGCGGTTCGGAGCCGTGGAGCCGAGGTTAAGGGCCGTTCGGGCTCTCGAGCAATGACAAATGCTATGGTAGAGAGGCCGAGGTGTCAAAATGCCTTAACCATGGCGTACGGGCTTGCTTGACTCGGTGCGGGGAGCCATAGGACGCGTTGGAACCGACCATGCGGCAGGCATGGTCGTGTGTGCAAATGTGGCGGTTTTACCGCCATGGAGCCATGGTTAAGGGCCCTTCGGGCTCTCGGGTGATGGAAAACTCTATGGTGGAGAGGTGAGAGGCATCAAAATGGCTTAACCATGGCGTACGGGTGTGCTTGAACCGGTGCCGAGAGCCGTAGGATGCACGGGATCCGGCCGTGCGCCGGCACAGTCGTGTGTGCAATTATGGATGTTACGGAGTCGTGGAGCTATAGTTAAGGGCCGTTCGGGCTCTCAAGTGATGACAAACATTGTGGTGGTGGGGCCGAGGTGTCAAAACGCCTTAACCATGGCATACGATCGTGCTTGACCTAGTGTCGAGAGCCAGTAGGACACGTAGGAACCGGGCGTGCGGTAGCATAGTCGTGTGTGCAAATATGGCGGTTCTAGAGCGGCGGAGCCATGGTTAAGGGCCATTCGGGTTCTTGGGCGGCAACAAATGCTGTGGCTAGAGGCCAGCGGTGTCAAAATGCCTTAACCATAGTGCATGGGCATGCTTGACTTGGTGCGAGGAGCCGTAGGATGCGCAGGAACCGGCCGTGCGGCAGCAAAGTCGTGTGTGCAAATATGGCGGTTCGGAGCCGTGGAGCCGAGGTTAAGTGCCGTTCGGGCTCTCGAGTGATGGCAAACGCTATGGTAGAGAGGCCGAGGTGTCAAAATGCCTTAACCATGGCGTACGGGCATGCTTGACTCGAGCCGGAGCCATAAAATGCGTTGGAACCGACCGTGCGGCGGCATGGTCGAGTGTGCAAATATGGCGGTTTTGGAGCCATGGAGGCATGGTTAAGGGCCCTTCAGGCTCTCGGGTGATGGAAAACTCTATGGTGGAGAGGTGAGAGGCATCAAAATGGCTTAACCATGGCGTATAGGCGTGCTTGACCCGGTGCCGAGAGCCATAGGATGCACAGGATCCGACCGTGTGGCAGCACAGTCGTGTGTGCAATTATGGATGTTCTGGAGTCGTGGAGCTGTAGTTAAGGGCCGTTCAGGCTCTCGGGTGATGACAAACATTGTGGTGGTGAGGCTAGAGGCATCAAAACGCCTTAACCATGGCATACGGTCATGCTTGACCTAGTGTCAAGAGCTGTAGGACACGCACGAACCGGGCCGTGCGGTTGCATATTCGTGTGTGCAAATATGGCGCTTCTAGAGCCGTGGAGCCATGGTTAAGGGCCATTCAGTTCTCGGGCGGCAACAAACGCTGTGGTGGAGAGGCTAGAGGTGTCAAAATGACTTAACCATGGCGTACGGGCATGCTTGACTCAGTGCCAGGAGCCATAGGATGCGTTGGAACTGACCGTGCGGCAGCGTGGTCGTGTGTGCAAATATGGCAGTTCTGGAGCCGTGGAGCCAAGGTTAAGGGCTGTTCTAGCTCTCGAGTGATGGCAAACACTATGGTAGAGAGGCCAGAGGTGTCAAAATGCCTTAACAATGGTGTACGGGCATGCTTGACTCAGTGCCGAGAGCCATAGGATGCGTTGGAACCGACCGTGCGGCAGCATGGTCGTGTGTGCAAATATGGCAGTTTTGCAGCCGTGGAGCTGTGGTTAAGGGCCCTTCAGGCTCTCGGGTGATGAAAAACTCTATGGTGGAGAGGTGAGAGGCATCAAAATGGCTTAACCATGGCGTACGGGCGTGCTTCACCCGGTGCCGAGAGCCGTAGGATGCACGGGATCCGGGCGTGCGGCGGCACGGTCGTCGTGCAATTATGGATGTTCGGAGTCGTGGAGCTATAGTTAAGGGCCGTTCGGGCTCTCGGGTGATGACAAATATTGTGGTGGTGAGGCCGGAGGCGTCAAAACGCCTTAACCATGGCATACGGTCGTGCTTGACCTAGTGTCGAGAGCTATAGGACATGCGAGGAACCGGGCGTGCGGTAGCATAGTCGTGTGTGCAAATATGGCGTTCTAGAGCCGTGTGGAGCCATGGTTAAGGGCCATTCGGGTTCTCGGGTGGTAATAAACGCTGTGGTGGAGAGGCCAAAGGTGTTAAAACGCCTTAACCATGGTGCATGGGCGTGCTTGACTTGGTGCGAGGAGCCGTAGGACGCATAGGAACCGGCCGTGCGGCAGCAAAGTCGTGTGTGCAAATATGGCGGTTCTGGAGCCGTGGAGCCGAGGTTAAGAGCCGTTCAGGCTCTCGAGCGACGACAAACGCTATGGTAGAGAGGCCAGAGGTGTCAAAATGCCTTAACCATGGCGTACGGGCTTGCTTGACTCGGTCGGGAGCCATAGGACGCGTTGGAACCGACCATGCGGCAGCATGGTCGTGTGTGCAAATGTGGCGGTTTTTTTGCGCGTGGAGCCATGGTTAAGGGCCCTTCGGGCTCTTGGGTGATGGAAAACTCTATGGTGGAGAGGTGAGAGGCATCAAAATGGCTTAACCATGGCGTACGGGTGTGCTTGAACCGGTGCCGAGAGCCGTAGGATGCACGGGATCCGGCCGTGCGCCGGCAAGTCATGTGTGCAATTATGGTTGTTCTGAGTCGTGGAGCTATAGTTAAGGGCCGTTCGGGCTCTCAAGTGATGACAAACATTGTGGTGGTGGGGCCGGAGGTGTCAAAACGCCTTAACCATGGCATACGGTCGTGCTTGACCTAGTGTCGAGAGCCGTAGGACACGTAGAAACCGGGCCGGCGGTAGCATAGTCATGTGTGCAAATATGGCTGTTCTAGAGCGGTGGAGCCATGGTTAAGGGCCATTCGGGTTCTTGGGTGGCAACAAATGCTGTGGTCGAGAGGCCAGCGGTGTCAAAACGCCTTAACCATAGTGCATGGGCGTGCTTGACTTGGTGCGAGGAGCCGTAGGATGCGCAGGAACCGGCCGTGCGGCGGCAAAGTCGTGTGTGCAAATATGGCAGTTCTGGAGCCGTGGAGCCGAGGTTAAGTGTCGTTCAGGCTCTCGAGTGACGGCAAACGCTATGGTAGAGAGGCCAGAGGTGTCAAAATGCCTTAACCATGGCGTACAGGCATGCTTGACTCAGAGCCGGGAGCCATAAAATGCGTTGGAACCGACCGTGCGGCAGCATGGTCGAGTGTGCAAATATGGCAGTTTTGGAGCCGTGGAGGCATGGTTAAGGGCCCTTCAGGCTCTTAGGTGATGGAAAACTCTATGGTGGAGAGGTGAGAGGCATCAAAATGGCTTAACCATGGCGTATAGGCGTGCTTGACCCGGTGCCGAGAGCCATAGGATGCACAGGATCCGACCGTGAGGCAGCACAGTCATGTGTGCAATTATGGATGTTCTGGAGTCGTGGAGCTGTAGTTAAGGGCCGTTCAGGCTCTCGGGTGATGACAAACATTGTGGTGGTGAGGCCAGAGGCATCAAAATGCCTTAACCATGGCATACGGTCATGCTTGACCTAGTGTCAAGAGGCTGTAGGACACGCACGAACCGGGCGTGCGGTAGCATATTCGTGTGTGCAAATATGGCGCTTCTAGAGCCGTGGAGCCATGGTTAAGGGCCATTCGGGTTCTCGAGGCGGCAACAAATGCTGTGGTGGATGTAACACCCGGTTTTAAGAACAAAACCAGATATACACCATATGTGAGCCTTAAAAGTCAAATCTCACATATAGCCACAAATGAAAGGTAGTATCGATAAACAATGCTTAATATTTATAACGTATTTAAAATAAAAGACATAACCTTAGGTAGCAAACAATGGAAAGACGAATTTAATCTCCGGGTGTAGACTCCACTGGATCCAGCTGACTGGTTGATCACAAGCCTAAACTCCTCCTGAGGTGTGGGGGAATAGCAAGAGTGAGTTCATGACGAACTCAACAAGTATAACAAGTGTAATCCCATAACCACTTGATCAATGTAACATAAATAATGTAGAGCATAAAACGGTAAACAATGAACATGTTAACAATCGAAAGTCATCATCTATGTAAGGATTCCAAGGCCGCTCGTGTCCTTGAGCAAGGCTAGTATATCGTTTATTAAACTCTCGCGAGGTGTACACTTTCACCACAAGTCGTGATTGCCCTTTTGCCCGAGGTGATCGGCCTCTTGACCCACTTCCAAGGTAGGTTGGCGGGGTCACTACGAAGCTTTTCACTAGTCATTCTAATAAGTAGCGGCCGCTAAGGTTTCGATTGACCAAATAGATATAGATGCTCTCCTCCGAGAGTGGCACACACATGACCGCAGCCTAGCACACATCACGGCGGGACAAGAGCTATACCTCACTTGGCACCCCCCTCTTGCCCTTTCGGTAAGCTGCTAACGAACTAGAACAGATCAAGATACTGGGCTAAGACCAGAGCCATGTAGTTCTCATGGTTGTACTGTAAATCCCGGAGGTTCTCTTACAGATAAATTCTTAAGTTGCTAAAAAGTCATCTTTAACGTTTGTTGCATAAACATTAATCAAGTTACATGATCATGATCATAGAAATCAAACTCAAGCTATACTTGCCTTTCGAAAGCTTGCCATCCAACTTTCCAACTCATCTGTATCATCCGTGCATAGCTCCACTTCTAACGATAGCAACAACCATCACAAGCATTATAGAAAAAACCTAGAAGCAATACACCATTCATTATTTATAAAACTAGACAAAGATTTTAAAACATGTAGGGATTGCAACTACGATCGTTGAGCGCAAAAACAACTAAAACAAGATGGTTTAAGAGATATGCAAAATCAATGTAGAGACTAGGAGGATTTGGCAAATGATAGGAATGGAATAAACATGATGGATATGGACTAACTTGGAAGATTTATACAACACAAGGATCTATTGATGAATTATTGTTGATGACTAAGGATATGTGAAGAGGACACATGGAACATATTTTGACAAGTGGCTGTGCTAAGGTGTAAAACACCAAAGCTGCCAAAATGTGCATGTTGGCGAACAACTAGAAATAGGATCACAAGGAGCAGAGAATAGCAGCTCCAATTGGAAATCCAGTTTGTGGGGCTGTTCTGGACTTCATGTAGTATGTTATAGCAAAAGTTCATGGTAGTTTGACTATCCGTTGGCCGGGAAACGTGAATACAAAACGGGTGGCATTGCTGATTTCTGGACAGCAGGAATAGAAGATACTACGGCATTGTTATCTCGGTCATTGTGGCACTTGTGATCAATCCAACTTGCAAAGACATGTGCAAATATATTAGGTACGATACTGTTGAATGGTTTGAGTATTCGGATAGTGGATTAGCGGGGAACGTCAATGCCATTCAGACCTGTAAGTTGACTGGACAGCAGGAACAACAAGCACGAAGATGATGATATCTCTGGAATATGAACTCGTATGGACAAGATATTTTACAGTGATGTGCACAAGGATATAAAACATATTGTGGTTAAAGGGCTTGACCACCGGATTGGCGAAACACTGGGAACACGAAAGCCAATCGGCATCAGCACTGCTGCAAGAAAGCAGAGGCCACAAGCACAAGAACGATTATATCTCTTTTGTCTTGGATCATTTTGCCAAACTGTTTTGCGGGACATGTGCAACTTAAATAAATACATTGTGGTTGAAGGGTTTGATGACTATAGGTCTGGATCAATGGGAACATCAATGCCAACCGGTAGCATTGCTGCTGTCCGCAATGGACGAGAGACATGATTGTTAGGAAACTTTGCCGGAATTTGACCATGCGTATGTCATGGCACGTGTTCTACAGCGAGTAACATGTAAACAAGATGGAGATCATGATGGGGTCCTCACATCATCATTGGCAGCAGTTGGAGATGAAGGTGATGCCAACCGGAATCGATGATGATGATGTAATAGGGCCTGCGATCAATGGGACAGCGTCAATTCCACTTTGGGTGATGATTCTGCACGACATGAGAGACCAAGAGTGGATGAGAGTTGCAAGAGCAGCAAGATCAGAGAGGGAAATAGGCAGGGGCGACCTCACCATGTCATGTACAGAACCGGCACAATTGTCATTTTTTTTCAACAACGTGATTAGGCTCCAGAATGATGATGAACGTGGCTGCGATCTCGATTGTCTTCCCGTGTTGCAAGAGAGATCACATATGAGGTGAGGGGATTCATGGCACTGCAGAGGAGGAAAGAGGCACATCTCACCATAGAGGGCGAGCTCCACACATGACTTGTACAAAGAAGAAACAACATCTGCTGCCTTCTCCAATTGATAGTTCAATCCTCGAGATGAGGATCGCAGCGGCAATCAGAACTACTGCTGCATGGGGCTCCAATTTTGTGGAGAGAAGGGAGTGGGAGAATGAGGAGATGGGGGCGTCCATGGAAGATGAGGAGATGGAGGATGCGCATCTGTGTTGCAGGGAGAGAGGAGGAGGCGCATGGCTGGTTTCAAGAGTCTTTCACTCATGTAATTAGAGAGTGCTAAATTTAGGAGAATAAAGAAGGATTCTAAAGGGAGTTAAGGAAGGGCATTTGCTGCGTTTTCTGCATGGAAGGAAAGGGAAGGAGGCGGCATCATCTAGACTAGATGGCAACCAGGGGTGATGTCCATTTGTTGTGCGTGATGGAGGGAGAGAGAGTGGAGAATATATGGTCGTGTGTGCAAATATGGCAGTTCTAGAGCTGTGGAGCCATGGTTAAGGGCCATTCGGGTTCTCGGGCAGTAATAAACGCTGTGGTGGAGAGGCCAAAGGTGTTAAAACGCCTTAACCATGGTGCATGGGCGTGCTTGACTTGGTGCGAGGAGCTGTAGGACGCATAGGAACCGGCCGTGCGGCAGCAAAGTCGTGTGTGCAAATATGGCAGTTCTGGAGCCATGGAGCCGAGGTTAAGGGCCGTTCAGGCTCTCGAGCGATGACAAACGCTATGGTAGAGAGGCCAGAGGTGTCAAAATGCCTTAACCATGGCGTACGGGCTTGCTTGACTCAGTGCCGGGAGCCATAAAATGCGTTGGAACCGACCGTGCGGCAGCATGGTCGAGTGTGCAAATATGGCAGTTTTGGAGCCATGGAGGCATGGTTAAGGGCCCTTCAGGCTCTCAGGTGATGGAAAACTCTATGGTGGAGAGGTGAGAGGCATCAAAATGGCTTAACCATGGCGTACATGCGTGCTTGACCCGGTGCCGAGAGCCATAGGATGCACAGGATCCGACCGCGCGGTAGCACAGTCGTGTGTGCAATTATGGATGTTCTGGAGTCGTGGAGCTGTAGTTAAGGGCCGTTCAGGCTCTCGGGTGATGACAAACATTGTGGTGGTCAGGCCAGAGGCATCAAAACGCCTTAACCATGGCATACGGTCATGCTTGACCTAGTGTCAAGAGCTGTAGGACACGCACGAACCGGGGCGTGCGGTAGCATATTCGTGTGTGCAAATATGGCGGTTCTAGAGCTGTGGAGCCATGGTTAAGGGCCATTCGGGTTCTCGGGCGGCAACAAATGCTGTGGTGGAGAGGCTAGAGGTGTCAAAATGCCTTAACCATGGCGTACGGGCATGCTTGACTCGGTGCCGGGAGCCATAGGATGCGTTGAACCGACCCGTGCGGCGGCATGGTCGTGTGTGCAAATATGGTAGTTTTGGAGCCGTGGAGCCAAGGTTAAGGGCCGTTCAGGCTCTCGAGCAATGGAAAACGCTATGGTAGAGAGGCCAGAGGTGTCAAAATGCCTTAACCATGGTGTACGGGCATGCTTGACTCGGTGCGAGAGCCATAGGATGCGTTGGAACCGACCGTGCGGCAAAGATAGTCGTGTGTGCAAATATGGCGGTTTTGCGGCCGTGGAGCTGTGGTTAAGGGCCCTTCGGGCTCTCGGGTGATGAAAAACTCTATGGTGGAGAGGAGAGTGGCATCAAAATGGCTTAACCATGGCGTACGTGCGTGCTTGACCCGGTGCCGAGAGCCGTAGGATGCACGGGATCCGGCTATGCGGCAGCACAGTCGTGTGTGCAATTATGGATGTTCTGGGGTCGTGGAGCTATAGTTAAGGGCCGTTCGGGCTCTCGGGTGATGACAAATATTGTGGTGGTGAGGCCGGAGGCATCAAAATGGCTTAACCATGGCGTACGGGTGTGCTTGACCTAGTGTCGAGAGCTGTAGGACACGCAGGAACCGGCTGTGCGGTAGCATAGTCGTGTGTGCAAATATGGCAGTTCTAGAGATGTGGAGCCATGGTTAAGGGCCATTCGGGTTCTCGGGCGGTAATAAATGCTGTGGTGGAGAGGCCAAAGGTGTTAAAATGCCTTAACCATGGTGCATGGGCGTGCTTGACTTGGTGCGAGGAGCCGTAGGACGCATAGGAACCGGCCGTGCGGCAGCAAAGTCGTGTGTGCAAATATGGCGGTTCTGGAGCCGTGGAGCCGAGGTTAAGGGCATTCGGGCTCTCGAGCGACGACAAACGCTATGGTAGAGAGGCCGAGGTGTCAAAATGCGTTAACCATGGCGTACGGGCTTGCTTGACTCGGTCCGGAGCCATAGGATGCGTTGGAACCGACCATGCGGCAGCATGGTCGTGTGTGCAAATGTGGCGGTTTACCCGTGGAGCCATGGTTAAGGGCCCTTCAGGCTCTCGAGTGATGGAAAACTCTATGGTGGAGAGGTGAGAGGCATCAAAATGGCTTAACCATGGCGTACGGGTGTGCTTGAACCGGTGCCGAGAGCCGTAGGATGCACAGGATCCGGCCGTGCGCCAGCACAGTCGTGTGTGCAATTATGGATGTTCTGGAGTCGTGGAACTATAGTTAAGGGCCGTTCGGGCTCTCGGGTGATGACAAACATTGTGGTGGTGGGGCCAGAGGTGTCAAAACGCCTTAACCATGGCATACGGTCGTGCTTGACCTAGTGTCGAGAGCTATAGGACATGCAGGAACTGGCTGTGCGGTAGCATAGTCGTGTGTGCAAATATGGCAGTTCTAGAGCTGTGGAGCCATGGTTAAGGGCCATTCGGGTTCTCGGGCAGTAATAAACGCTGTGGTGGAGAGGCCAAAGGTGTTAAAACGCCTTAACCATGGTGCATGGGCGTGCTTGACTTGGTGCGAGGAGCCGTAGGATGCGCAGGAACCGGCCGTGCGGCAGCAAAGTCGTGTGTGCAAATATGGCAGTTCTGGAGCCATGGAGCCGAGGTTAAGTGCCATTCAGGCTCTCGAGTGATGGCAAACGCTATGGTAGAGAGGCCAGAGGTGTCAAAATGCCTTAACCATGGCGTACAGGCACGCTTGTCTCAGAGCCGGGAGCCATAAAATGTGTTGGAACCGACCGTGCGGCAGCATGTGCAAATATGGCAGTTTTGGAGCCGTGGAGGCATGGTTAAGGGCCCTTCAGGCTCTCAGGTGATGGAAAACTCTATGGTGGAGAGGTGAGAGGCATGAAAATGGCTTAACCATGGCGTACAGGCGTGCTTGACCCGGTGCCGAGAGCCATAGGATGCACAGGATCCGACCGTGCGGGCAAGACAACGTGTGTGCAATTATGGATGTTTTGGAGTCGTGGAGCTGTAGTTAAGGGCCGTTCAGGCTCTCGGGTGATGACAAACATTGTGGTGGTAAGGCCAGAGGCATCAAAACGCCTTAACCATGGCATACGGTCATGCTTGACCTAGTGTCAAGAGCAGTAGGACACGCACGAACCGGCTGTGCGGTAGCATATTCGTGTGTGCAAATATAGCAGTTCTAGAGCTATGGAGCCATGGTTAAGGGCCATTCAGGTTCTCAGGCGGCAACAAACGCTGTGGTGGAGAGGCTAGAGGTGTCAAAATGCCTTAACCATGGCGTACGGGCATGCTTGACTCAGTGCCAGGAGCCATAGGATGCGTTGGAACTGACCGTGCGGTAGCATGGTCGTGTGTGCAAATATGGCAGTTCTGGAGCCGTGGAGCCAAGGTTAAGGGCCGTTCAGGCTCTTGAGTGATGGCAAATGCTATGGTAGAGAGGCTAGAGGTGTCAAAATGCCTTAACCATGGCGTACGGGCATGCTTGACTCGGCCGAAAGCCATAGGATGCGTTGGAACCGACCGTGCGGCAAAGCATGGTCGTGTGTGCAAATATGGCAGTTTTGCAGCCGTGGAGCTGTGGTTAAGGGCCCTTCAGGCTCTCGGTGATGAAAAACTCTATGGTGGAGAGGTGAGAGGCATCAAAATGGCTTAACCATGGCGTACGGGCGTGCTTGACCCGGTGCCGAGAGCCGTAGGATGCACAGGATCCGGGCGTGCGGCGGCACAGTCGTGTGTGCAATTATGGATGTTCTGGAGTCGTGGAGCTATAGTTAAGGGCCGTTCGGGCTCTCGGGTGATGACAAATATTGTGGTGGTGAGGCCGGAGGCATCAAAATGCCTTAACCATGGCATACGGTCGTGCTTGACCTAGTGTCGAGAGCTATAGGACATGCAGGAACCGGGCTGTGCGGTAGCATAGTCGTGTGTGCAAATATGGCGCTTCTAGAGCCGTGGAGCCATGGTTAAGGGCCATTCGGGTTCTCGGGGGCGGTAATAAACGCTGTGGTAGAGAGGCCAAAGGTGTTAAAACGCCTTAACCATGGTGCATGGGCGTGCTTGACTTGGTGCGAGGAGCCGTAGGACGCATAGGAACCGGCCGTGCGGCGGCAAAGAAAGTCGTGTGTGCAAATATGGCGGTTCGGAGTCGTGGAGCCGAGGTTAAGGGCCGTTCAAGCTCTCGAGCGACGACAAACGCTATGGTAGAGAGGCCGAGGTGTCAAAATGCCTTAACCATGGCGTACGGGCTTGCTTGACTCGGTCGGGAGCCATAGGACGCGTTGGAACCGACCATGCGGCGGCATGGTCGTGTGTGCAAATGTGGCGGTTTTACTGCCGTGGAGCCATGGTTAAGGGCCCTTCGGGCTCTCGGGTGATGGAAAACTCTATGGTGGAGAGGTGAGAGGCATCAAAATGGCTTAACCATGGCGTACGGGTGTGCTTGAACCGGTGCCGAGGCCGTAGGATGCACGGGGATCCGGCCGTGCGCCGGCACGTCGTGTGTGCAATTATGGATGTTCTCGAGTCGTGGAGCTATAGTTAAGGGCCGTTCGGGCTCTCAAGTGATGACAAACATTGTGGTGGTGGGGCCGGAGGTGTCAAAACGCCTTAACCATGGCATACGGTCATGCTTGACCTAGTGTCGAGAGCTATAGGACACGTAGGAACCGGCTGTGCGGTAGCATAGTCGTGTGTGCAAATATGGCAGTTCTAGAGCGGTGGAGCCATGGTTAAGGGCCATTCGGGTTCTTGGGCGGCAACAAATGCTGTGGTCGAGAGGCCAGCGGTGTCAAAATGCCTTAACCATAGTGCATGGGCGTGCTTGACTTGGTGCGAGGAGCCGTAGGATGCGCAGGAACCGGCCGTGCGGCAGCAAAGTCGTGTGTGCAAATATGGCAGTTCTGGAGCCGTGGAGCCGAGGTTAAGTGCCGTTCAGGCTCTCGAGTGACGGCAAACGCTATGGTAGAGAGGCCAGAGTTGTCAAAATGCCTTAACCATGGCGTACAGGCATGCTTGACTCAGAGCTGGGAGCAATAAAATGCGTTGGAACCGACCGTGCGGTAGCATGGTCGAGTGTGCAAATATGGCAGTTTTGGAGCCGTGGAGGCATGGTTAAGGGCCCTTCAGGCTCTCAGGTGATGGAAAACTCTATGGTGGAGAGGTGAGAGGCATCAAAATGGCTTAACCATGGCGTACGGGCGTGCTTGACCCGGTGCCGAGAGCCATAGGATGCACGGGATCCGGCCGTGCGGCACACGGTCGTGTGTGCAATTATGGATGTTCTGGAGTCGTGGAGCTGTAGTTTAGGGCCGTTCGGGCTCTCCGGTGATGACAAACATTGTGGTGGTGAGGCCGAGGCATCAAAATGCCTTAACCATGGCATACGGTCATGCTTGACCTAGTGTCAAGAGCTGTAGGACACGCACGAACCGGCAGTGCGGTAGCATATTCGTGTGTGCAAATATGGCGTTCTAGAGCTGTGGAGCCATGGTTAAGGGCCATTCAGTTCTCGAGTGGCAACAAATGCTGTGGTGGAGAGGCTAGAGGTGTCAAAATGCCTTAACCATGGCGTACGGGCATGCTTCACTCGGTGCCGGAGCCATAGGATGCGTTGGAACCGGCCGTGCGGCAGCATGGTCGTGTGTGCAAATATGGCGGTTCGGAGCCGTGGAGCCAAGGTTAAGGGCCGTTCTGGCTCTCGAGCGATGGCAAACACTATGGTAGAGAGGCCAGAGGTGTCAAAATGCCTTAACAATGGTGCACGGGCATGCTTGACTCAGTGCCGAGAGCCATAGGATGCGTTGGAACCGACCGTGCGGCGGCGGCATGGTCGTGTGTGCAAATATGGCAGTTTTGCGGGGCGTGGAGCGTGGTTAAGGGCCCTTCGGGCTCTCGGGTGATGAAAACTCTATGGTGGAGAGGTGAGAGGCATCAAAATGGCTTAACCATGGCGTACGGGCGTGCTTCACCCGGTGCCGAGAGCCGTAGGATGCACGGGATCCGGCCGTGCGGCAACGACGTGTGTGCAATTATGGATGTTCGAGTCGTGGAGCTATAGTTAAGGGCCGTTCGGGCTCTCGGGTGATGACAAATATTGTGGTGGTGAGGCCGAGGCGTCAAAACGCCTTAACCATGGCATACGGTCATGCTTGACCTAGTGTCGAGAGCTATAGGACATGCGAGGAACCGGGCGTGCGGTAGCATAGTCGTGTGTGCAAATATGGCGTTCTAGAGCCGTGGAGCCATGGTTAAGGGCCATTCGGGTTCTCGGGCGGTAATAAACGCTGTGGTGGAGAGGCCAAAGGTGTTAAAACGCCTTAACCATGGTGCATGGGCGTGCTTGACTTGGTGCGAGGAGCCGTAGGACGCATAGGAACCGGCCGTGCGGGCAAAGAAAGTCGTGTGTGCAAATATGGCGGTTCTGGAGCCGTGGAGCCGAGGTTAAGGGCCGTTCGGGCTCTCGAGCAATGACAAATGCTATGGTAGAGAGGCCGGAGGTGTCAAAATGCCTTAACCATGGCGTACGGGCTTGCTTGACTCGGTGCCGGGAGCCATAGGACGCGTTGGAACCGACCATGCGGCAAAGCATGGTCGTGTGTGCAAATGTGGCAGTTTTACTTGCCATGGAGCCATGGTTAAGGGCCCTTCGGGCTCTCGGGTGATGGAAAACTCTATGGTGGAGAGGTGAGAGGCATCAAAATGGCTTAACCATGGCGTACGGGTGTGCTTGAACCGGTGCCGAGAGCCGTAGGATGCACGGGATCCGGCCGTGCGCCGCACGACAAATCGTGTGTGCAATTATGGATGTTCTGAGTCGTGGAGCTATAGTTAAGGGCCGTTCGGGCTCTCAAGTGATGACAAACATTGTGGTGGTGGGGCCGGAGGTGTCAAAACGCCTTAACCATGGCATACGGTCATGCTTGACCTAGTGTCGAGAGAGCGTAGGACACGTAGGAACCGGGCCGTGCGGTAGCATAGTCGTGTGTGCAAATATGGCGGTTCTAGAGCGGTGGAGCCATGGTTAAGGGCCATTCGGGTTCTTGGGCGGCAACAAATGCTGTGGTCGAGAGGCCGGCGGTGTCAAAATGCCTTAACCATAGTGCATGGGCATGCTTGACTTGGTGCGAGGAGCCGTAGGATGCGCAGGAACCGGCCGTGCGGCAAAGCAAAGTCGTGTGTGCAAATATGGCGGTTCGGAGCCGTGGAGCCGAGGTTAAGTGCCGTTCGTGCTCTCGAGTGATGGCAAACGCTATGGTAGAGAGGCCGAGGTGTCAAAATGCCTTAACCATGGCGTACGGGCATGCTTGACTCGGAGCCGGGAGCCATAAAATGCGTTGGAACCGACCGTGCGGTAGCATGGTCGAGTGTGCAAATATGGCAATTTTGGAGCCATGGAGGCATGGTTAAGGGCCCTTCGGGCTCTCGGGTGATGGAAAACTCTATGGTGGAGAGGTGAGAGGCATCAAAATGGCTTAACCATGGCGTACGGGCGTGCTTGACCCGGTGCCGAGAGCCATAGGATGCACGGGGATCCGGCCGTGCGGCACACATCGTCGTGTGTGCAATTATGGATGTTCGAGTCGTGGAGCTGTAGTTTAGGGCCGTTCGGGCTCTCCGGTGATGACAAACATTGTGGTGGTGAGGCCGAGGCATCAAAATGCCTTAACCATGGCATACGGTCATGCTTGACCTAGTGTCAAGAGTCAGTAGGACACGCACGAACCGGGCAGTGCGGTAGCATATTCGTGTGTGCAAATATGGCAGTTCTAGAGCCGTGGAGCCATGGTTAAGGGCCATTCAGGTTCTCGGTGGCAACAAATGCTGTGGTGGAGAGGCTAGAGGTGTCAAAATGCCTTAACCATGGCGTACGGGCATGCTTCACTCAGTGCCAGGAGCCATAGGATGCGTTGGAACTGACCGTGCGGCAGCATGGTCGTGTGTGCAAATATGGCAGTTCTGGAGCCGTGGAGCCAAGGTTAAGGGCCGTTCTAGCTCTCGAGCGATGGCAAACACTATGGTAGAGAGGCCAGAGGTGTCAAAATGCCTTAACAATGGTGCACGGGCATGCTTGACTCGGTCTGAGAGCCATAGGATGCGTTGGAACCGGCCGTGCGGCGGCATGGTCGTGTGTGCAAATATGGCAGGTTTTGCAGCGTGGAGCTATGGTTAAGGGCCCTTCAGGCTCTCGGGTGATGAAAAACTCTATGGTGGAGAGGTGAGAGGCATCAAAATGGCTTAACCATGGCGTACGGGCGTGCTTCACCCGGTGCCGAGAGCCGTAGGATGCACAGGATCCGGCTGTGCGGCAGCACAGTCGTGTGTGCAATTATGGATGTTCTGGAGTCGTGGAGCTATAGTTAAGGGCCGTTCGGGCTCTCGGGTGATGACAAATATTGTGGTGGTGAGGCCGGGCGTCAAAACGCCTTAACCATGGCATACGGTCATGCTTGACCTAGTGTCGAGAGCTATAGGACATGCGGAACCGGGCCGTGCGGTAGCATAGTCGTGTGTGCAAATATTGGCGGTTCTAGAGCCGTGGAGCCATGGTTAAGGGCCATTCGGGTTCTCGGGCGGTAATAAACGCTGTGGTGGAGAGGCCAAAGGTGTTAAAACGCCTTAACCATGGTGCATGGGCGTGCTTGACTTGGTGCGAGGAGCCGTAGGACGCATAGGAACCGGCCGTGCGGCAGCAAAGTCGTGTGTGCAAATATGGCAGTTCTGGAGCCGAGGTTAAGGGCCGTTCAGGCTCTCGAGCAATGACAAATGCTATGGTAGAGAGGCCAGAGGTGTCAAAATGCCTTAACCATGGCGTACGGGCTTGCTTGACTCAGTGCCGGGAGCCATAGGACGCGTTGGAACCGACCATGCGGCAGCATGGTCGTGTGTGCAAATGTGGCAGTTTTACTGCCATGGAGCCATGGTTAAGGGCCCTTCAGGCTCTCGGGTGATGGAAAACTCTATGGTGGAGAGGTGAGAGGCATCAAAATGGCTTAACCATGGCGTACGGGTGTGCTTGAACCGGTGCCGAGAGCCGTAGGATGCACAGGATCCGGCCGTGCGCCAGCACAGTCGTGTGTGCAATTATGGATGTTCTGGAGTCGTGGAGCTATAGTTAAGGGCCGTTCGGGCTCTCAAGTGATGACAAACATTGTGGTGGTGGGGCCAGAGGTGTCAAAACGCCTTAACCATGGCATACGATCGTGCTTGACCTAGTGTCGAGAGCTGTAGGACACGTAGGAACCGGCTGTGCGGTAGCATAGTCGTGTGTGCAAATATGGCAGTTCTAGAGCGGCGGAGCCATGGTTAAGGGCCATTCGGGTTCTTGGGCGGCAACAAATGCTGTGGCTGAGAGGCCAGCGGTGTCAAAATGCCTTAACCATAGTGCATGGGCATGCTTGACTTGGTGCGAGGAGCCGTAGGATGCGCAGGAACCGGCCGTGCGGCAGCAAAGTCGTGTGTGCAAATATGGCAGTTCTGGAGCCGTGGAGCCGAGGTTAAGTGCCGTTCAGGCTCTCGAGTGATGGCAAACTCTATGGTAGAGAGGTGAGAGGCATCAAAATGGCTTAACCATGGCGTACAGGCATGCTTGACTCGGAGCCGGGAGCCATAAAATGCGTTGGAACCGACCGTGCGGCAGCATGGTCGAGTGTGCAAATATGGCAGTTTTGGAGCCATGGAGGCATGGTTAAGGGCCCTTCAGGCTCTCAGGTGATGGAAAACTCTATGGTGGAGAGGTGAGAGGCATCAAAATGGCTTAACCATGGCGTATAGGCGTGCTTGACCCGGTGCCGAGAGCCATAGGATGCACAGGATCCGACCGTGTGGCAGCACAGTCGTGTGTGCAATTATGGATGTTCTGGAGTCGTGGAGCTGTAGTTAAGGGCCGTTCAGGCTCTCGGGTGATGACAAACATTGTGGTGGTGAGGCTAGAGGCATCAAAACGCCTTAACCATGGCATACGGTCATGCTTGACCTAGTGTCAAGAGCTGTAGGACACGCACGAACCGGCTGTGCGGTTGCATATTCGTGTGTGCAAATATGGCAGTTCTAGAGCTGTGGAGCCATGGTTAAGGGCCATTCGGGTTCTCGGGTGGTAATAAACGCTGTGGTGGAGAGGCCAAAGGTGTTAAAACGCCTTAACCATGGTGCATGGGCGTGCTTGACTTGGTGCGAGGAGCCGTAGGACGCATAGGAACCGGCCGTGCGGCAAGAAAGTCGTGTGTGCAAATATGGCGGTTACTGGAGCCGTGGAGCCGAGGTTAAGAGCCGTTCGGGCTCTCGAGCGACGACAAACGCTATGGTAGAGAGGCCAGGTGTCAAAATGCCTTAACCATGGCGTACGGGCTTGCTTGACTCGGTCCGGGAGCCATAGGACGCGTTGGAACCGACCATGCGGCGGCATGGTCGTGTGTGCAAATGTGGCGGTTTACCGCCGTGGAGCCATGGTTAAGGGCCCTTCGGGCTCTTGGGTGATGGAAAACTCTATGGTGGAGAGGTGAGAGGCATCAAAATGGCTTAACCATGGCGTACGGGTGTGCTTGAACCGGTGCCGAGAGCCGTAGGATGCACGGGATCCGGCCGTGCGCCAAAGACAAATCATGTGTGCAATTATGGTTGTTCTGGAGTCGTGGAGCTATAGTTAAGGGCCGTTCGGGCTCTCAAGTGATGACAAACATTGTGGTGGTGGGGCCGAGGGTGTCAAAACGCCTTAACCATGGCATACGGTCGTGCTTGACCTAGTGTCGAGAGCAGTAGGACACGTAGAAACCGGCCGTGCGGTAGCATAGTCATGTGTGCAAATATGGCGGTTCTAGAGCGGTGGAGCCATGGTTAAGGGCCATTCGGGTTCTTGGGTGGCAACAAATGCTGTGGTCGAGAGGCCGGCGGTGTCAAAACGCCTTAACCATAGTGCATGGGCGTGCTTGACTTGGTGCGAGGAGCCGTAGGATGCGCAGGAACCGGCCGTGCGGCAAAAAGTCGTGTGTGCAAATATGGCGCTTGGAGCCGTGGAGCCGAGGTTAAGTGCCGTTCGGGCTCTCGAGTGACGGCAAACGCTATGGTAGAGAGGCCGAGGTGTCAAAATGCCTTAACCATGGCGTACGGGCATGCTTGACTCGGAGCCGGGAGCCATAAAATGCGTTGGAACCGACCGTGCGGCGGATGGTCGAGTGTGCAAATATGGCGTTTTGGAGCCGTGGAGGCATGGTTAAGGGCCCTTCGGGCTCTTAGGTGATGGAAAACTCTATGGTGGAGAGGTGAGAGGCATCAAAATGGCTTAACCATGGCGTATAGGCGTGCTTGACCCGGTGCCGAGAGCCATAGGATGCACAGGATCCGACCGTGAGGCAGCACAGTCATGTGTGCAATTATGGATGTTCTGGAGTCGTGGAGCTGTAGTTAAGGGCCGTTCAGGCTCTCGGGTGATGACAAACATTGTGGTGGTGAGGCCAGAGGCATCAAAATGCCTTAACCATGGCATACGGTCATGCTTGACCTAGTGTCAAGAGCTGTAGGACACGCACGAACCGGCTGTGCGGTAGCATATTCGTGTGTGCAAATATGGCAGTTCTAGAGCTGTGGAGCCATGGTTAAGGGCCATTCAGGTTCTCAGGCGGCAACAAATGCTGTGGTGGATGTAACACCCGGTTTTAAGAACAAAACCAGATATACACCATATGTGAGCCTTAAAAGTCAAATCTCACATATAGCCACAAATGAAAGGTAGTATCAGTAAACAATGCTTAATATTTATAACGTATTTAAAATAAAAGACATAACCTTAGGTAGCAAACAATGGAAAGACGAATTTAATCTCCGGTGTAGACTCCACTTGGATCCAGTTGACCGGTTGATCACAAGCCTAAACTCCTCCTGAGGTGTGGGGGAATAGCAAGAGTGAGTTCATGACGAACTCAACAAGTATAACAAGTGTAATCCCATAACCACTTGATCAATGTAACATAAATAATGTAGAGCATAAAACGGTAAACAATGAACATGTTAACAATCGAAAGTCATCATCTATGTAAGGATTCCAAGGCCGCTCGTGTCCTTGAGCAAGGCTAGTATATCGCTTATTAAACTCGCGCAGAGGTGTACACTTTCACCACAAGTCGTGATTGCCCTTTTGCCCGAGGTGATCGGCCTCTTGACCCACTTCCAAGGTAGGTTGGCGGGTCACTACGAAGCTTTTCACTAGTCATTCTAATAAGTAGCAGCCGCTAAGGTTTCGATTGACCAAATAGATATAGATGCTCTCCTCCGAGAGTGGCACACACATGACCGCAGCCTAGCACACATCACGGCAGGACAAGAGCTATACCTCACTTGGCACCCCCTCTTGCCCTTTCGGTAAGCTGCTAACGAACTAGAACAGATCAAGATACTGGGCTAAGACCAGAGCCATGTAGTTCTCATGGTTGTACTGTAAATCCCGGAGGTTCTCTTACAGATAAATTCTTAAGTTGCTAAAAAGTCATCTTTAACGTTTGTTGCATAAACATTAATCAAGTTACATGATCATGATCATAGAAATCAAACTCAAGCTATACTTGCCTTTCGAAAGCTTGCCATCCAACTTTCCAACTCATCTGTATCATCCGTGCATAGCTCCACTTCTAACGATAGCAACAACCATCACAAGCATTATAGAAAAAACCTAGAAGCAATACACCATTCATTATTTATAAAACTAGACAAAGATTTTAAAACATGTAGGGATTGCAACTACGATCGTTGAGCGCAAAAACAACTAAAACAAGATGGTTTAAGAGATATGCAAAATCAATGTAGAGACTAGGAGGATTTGGCAAATGATAGGAATGGAATAAACATGATGGATATGGACTAACTTGGAAGATTTATACAACACAAGGATCTATTGATGAATTATTGTTGATGACTAAGGATATGTGAAGAGGACACATGGAACATATTTTGACAAGTGGCTGTGCTAAGGTGTAAAACACCGTGCTGCCAAAATGTGCATGTTGGCGAACAACTAGAAATAGGATCACAAGGAGCAGAGAATAGCAGCTCCAATTGGAAATCCAGTTTGTGGGGCTGTTCTGGACTTCATGTAGTATGTTATAGCAAAAGTTCATGGTAGTTTGACTATCCGTTGGCCGGGAAACGTGAATACAAAACGGGTGGCATTGCTGATTTCTGGACAGCAGGAATAGAAGATACTACGGCATTGTTATCTCGGTCATTGTGGCACTTGTGATCAATCCAACTTGCAAAGACATGTGCAAATATATTAGGTACGATACTGTTGAATGGTTTGAGTATTCGGATAGTGGATTAGCGGGGAACGTCAATGCCATTCAGACCTGTAAGTTGACTTGGACAGCAGGAACAACAAGCACGAAGATGATGATATCTCTGGAATATGAACTCGTATGGACAAGATATTTTACAGTGATGTGCACAAGGATATAAAACATATTGTGGTTAAAGGGCTTGACCACGGATTGGCGAAACACTGGGAACACGAAAGCCAATCGGCATCAGCACTGCTGCAAGAAAGCGAGGCCACAAGCACAAGAACGATTATATCTCTTTTGTCTTGGATCATTTTGCCAAACTGTTTTTGCGGGGACATGTGCAACTTAAATAAATACATTGTGGTTGAAGGGTTTGATGACTATAGGTCTGGATCAATGGGAACATCAATGCCAACCGGTAGCATTGCTGCTGTCCGCAATGGACGAGAGACATGATTGTTAGGAAACTTTGCCGGAATTTGACCATGCGTATGTCATGGCACGTGTTCTACAAATGAGTAACATGTAAACAAGATGGAGATCATGATGGGGTCCTCACATCATCATTGGCAGCAGTTGGAGATGAAGGTGATGCCAACCGGAATCGATGATGATGATGTAATAGGGCCTGCGATCAATGGGACAGCGTCAATTCCACTTTGGGTGATGATTCTGCACGACATGAGAGACCAAGAGTGGATGAGAGTTGCAAGAGCAGCAAGATCAGAGAGGGAAATAGGCAGGGGCGACCTCACCATGTCATGTACAGAACCGGCACAATTGTCATTTTTTTTCAACAACGTGATTAGGCTCCAGAATGATGATGAACGTGGCTGCGATCTCGATTGTCTTCCCCGTGTTGCAAGAGAGATCACATATGAGGTGAGGGGATTCATGGCACCGCAAAGAGGAGGAAAGAGGCACATCTCACCATAGAGGGCGAGCTCCACACATGACTTGTACAAAGAAGAAACAACATCTGCTGCCTTCTCCAATTGATAGTTCAATCCTCGAGATGAGGATCACAGCGGCAATCGAACTACCGCTGCATGGGGCTCCAATTTTGTGGAGAGAAGGGAGTGGGAGAATGAGGAGATGGGGGCGTCCATGGAAGATGAGGAGATGGAGGATGCGCATCTGTGTTGCGGGGAGAGAGGAGGAGGCGCATGGCTGGTTTCAAGAGTCTTTCACTCATGTAATTAGAGAGTGCTAAATTTAGGAGAATAAAGAAGGATTCTAAAGGGAGTTAAGGAAGGGCATTTGCTTTGCGTTTTCTGCATGGAAGGAAAGGGAAGGAGGCGGCATCATCTAGACTAGATGGCAACCAGGGGTGATGTCCATTTGTTGTGCGTGATGGAGGGAGAGAGAGTGGAGAATATATGGTCGTGTGTGCAAATATGGCGGTTCTAGAGCCGTGGAGCCATGGTTAAGGGCCATTCGGGTTCTCGGGCGTGTAATAAACGCCGTGGTGGAGAGGCCAAAGGTGTTAAAACGCCTTAACCATGGTGCATGGGCGTGCTTGACTTGGTGCGAGGAGCCGAGGACGCATAGGAACCGCCGTGCGGCAAAGCAAAGTCGTGTGTGCAAATATGGCGCTTCGGAGCCATGGAGCCGAGGTTAAGGGCCGTTCGGGCTCTCGAGCGATGACAAACGCTATGGTAGAGAGGCCACAGGTGTCAAAATGCCTTAACCATGGCGTACGGGCTTGCTTGACTCGGAGCCGGAGCCATAAAATGCGTTGGAACCGACCGTGCGGCGATGGTCGAGTGTGCAAATATGGCGCTTTTGGAGCCGTGGAGGCATGGTTAAGGGCCCTTCAGGCTCTCGGGTGATGGAAAACTCTATGGTGGAGAGGTGAGAGGCATCAAAATGGCTTAACCATGGCGTACATGCGTGCTTGACCCGGTGCCGAGAGCCATAGGATGCACAGGATCCGACCGTGCGGTAGCACAGTCGTGTGTGCAATTATGGATGTTCTGGAGTCGTGGAGCTGTAGTTAAGGGCCGTTCAGGCTCTCGGGTGATGACAAACATTGTGGTGGTCAGGCCAGAGGCATCAAAACGCCTTGACCATGGCATACGGTCATGCTTGACCTAGTGTCAAGAGCTGTAGGACACGCACGAACCGGCTGTGCGGTAGCATATTCGTGTGTGCAAATATGGCAGTTCTAGAGCTGTGGAGCCATGGTTAAGGGCCATTCGGGTTCTCGGCGGCAACAAATGCTGTGGTGGAGAGGCTAGAGGTGTCAAAATGCCTTAACCATGGCGTACGGCCTGCTTGACTCGGTGCCGGGAGCCATAGGATGCGTTGGAACCGGCCGTGCGGCAAAGATGGTCGTGTGTGCAAATATGGCGGTTACGGAGCCGTGGAGCCAAGGTTAAGGGCCGTTCAGGCTCTTGAGCGATGGCAAATGCTATGGTAGAGAGGCCAGAGGTGTCAAAATGCCTTAACCATGGTGTACGGGCATGCTTGACTCGGTGCGAGAGCCATAGGATGCATTGGAACCGACCGTGCGGCAGCATGGTCGTGTGTGCAAATATGGCGTTTTGCGGCCGTGGAGCCGTGGTTAAGGGCCCTTCGGGCTCTCGGGTGATGAAAAACTCTATGGTGGAGAGGTGAGAGGCATCAAAATGGCTTAACCATGGCGTACGGGCGTGCTTTATCCCGGTGCCGAGAGCCGTAGGATGCACGGGATCCGGCCGCGCGACAAAGACGTGTGTGCAATTATGGATGTTCGAGTCGTGGAGCTATAGTTAAGGGCCGTTCGGGCTCTCGGGTGATGACAAATATTGTGGTGGTGAGGCCGAGGCGTCAAAACGCCTTAACCATGGCATACGATCGTGCTTGACCTAGTGTCGAGAGCTATAGGACATGCAGAACCGGGCAGGCGGTAGCATAGTCGTGTGTGCAAATATGGCGGTTCTAGAGCCGGAGCCATGGTTAAGGGCCATTCGGGTTCTCGGGCGTAATAAACGCTGTGGTGGAGAGGCCAAAGGTGTTAAAATGCCTTAACCATGGTGCATGGGCGTGCTTGACTTGGTGCGAGGAGCATAGGACGCATAGGAACCGGCCGTGCGGCAAAAAGTCGTGTGTGCAAATATGGCGTTCTAGAGCCATGGAGCCGAGGTTAAGGGCCGTTCGGGCTCTCGAGCGATGACAAACGCTATGGTAGAGAGGCCGAGGTGTCAAAATGCCTTAACCATGGCGTACGGGCTTGCTTGACTCGTAGAGCCGGGAGCCATAAAATGCGTTGGAACCGACCGTGCGGCGGCATGGTCGAGTGTGCAAATATGGCAGTTTTGGAGCCGTGGAGGCATGGTTAAGGGCCCTTCGGGCTCTCGGGTGATGGAAAACTCTATGGTGGAGAGGTGAGAGGCATCAAAATGGCTTAACCATGGCGTACATGCGTGCTTGACCCGGTGCCGAGAGCCATAGGATGCACGGGATCCGGCCGTGCGGTAGCACAATTGGGGCGTGTGTGCAATTATGGATGTTCTGAGTCGTGGAGCTGTAGTTAAGGGCCGTTCGTGCTCTCGGGTGATGACAAACATTGTGGTGGTCGGGCCGGAGGCATCAAAACGCCTTAACCATGGCATACGGTCATGCTTGACCTAGTGTCAAGAGCTGTAGGACACGCACGAACCGGCCGTGCGGTAGCATATTCGTGTGTGCAAATATGGCGCTTCTAGAGCCGTGGAGCCATGGTTAAGGGCCATTCGGTTCTCGAGCGGCAACAAATGCTGTGGTGGAGAGGCTAGAGGTGTCAAAATGCCTTAACCATGGTGTACGGGCCTGCTTGACTCGGTGCCGGAGCCATAGGATGCGTTGGAACCGACCGTGCGGCAGGCATGGTCGTGTGTGCAAATATGGCGGTTCCGGGAGCCGTGGAGCCAAGGTTAAGGGCCGTTCAAGCTCTCGAGCGATGGCAAATGCTATGGTAGAGAGGCCGGAGGTGTCAAAATGCCTTAACCATGGTGTACGGGCATGCTTGACTCAGTGCCGAGCGCCATAGGATGCATTGGAACCGACCGTGCGGCAGCATGGTCGTGTGTGCAAATATGGCGCTTTTGCGCCGTGGAGCCGTGGTTAAGGGCCCTTCAGGCTCTCGGGTGATGAAAAACTCTATGGTGGAGAGGTGAGAGGCATCAAAATGGCTTAACCATGGCGTACGGGCGTGCTTTATCCCGGTGCCGAGAGCCGTAGGATGCACAGGATCTGGCTGCGCGGCAGCACAGTCGTGTGTGCAATTATGGATGTTCTGGAGTCGTGGAGCTATAGTTAAGGGCCGTTCGGGCTCTCGGGTGATGACAAATATTGTGGTGGTGAGGCCAGAGGCGTCAAAACGCCTTAACCATGGCATACAATCGTGCTTGACCTAGTGTCGAGAGCTATAGGACATGCAGGAACTGGCTGTGCGGTAGCATAGTCGTGTGTGCAAATATGGCAGTTCTAGAGCTGTGGAGCCATGGTTAAGGGCCATTCGGGTTCTCGGGGGGTAATAAACGCTGTGGTGGAGAGGCCAAAGGTGTTAAAACGCCTTAACCATGGTGCATGGGCGTGCTTGACTTGGTGCGAGGAGCCGTAGGACGCATAGGAACCGGCCGTGCGGCAGCAAAGTCGTGTGTGCAAATATGGCAGTTCTGGAGCCATGGAGCCGAGGTTAAGGGCCGTTCATGCTCTCGAGCGATGACAAACGCTATGGTAGAGAGGCCAGAGGTGTCAAAATGCCTTAACCATGGCGTACGGGCTTGCTTGACTCAGAGCCGGGAGCCATAAAATGCGTTGGAACCGACCGTGCGGCAGCATGGTCGAGTGTGCAAATATGGCGCTTTTGGAGCCATGGAGGCATGGTTAAGGGCCCTTCGGGCTCTCGGGTGATGGAAAACTCTATGGTGGAGAGGTGAGAGGCATCAAAATGGCTTAACCATGGCGTACATGCGTGCTTGACCCGGTGCCGAGAGCCATAGGATGCACGGGATCCGACCGTGCGGTAGCACAAAGTCGTGTGTGCAATTATGGATGTTCGAGTCGTGGAGCTGTAGTTAAGGGCCGTTCGTGCTCTCGGGTGATGACAAACATTGTGGTGGTCAGGCCGGAGGCATCAAAACGCCTTAACCATGGCATACGGTCATGCTTGACCTAGTGTCAAGAGCTGTAGGACACGCACGAACCGGGCAGCGGTAGCATATTCGTGTGTGCAAATATGGCAGTTCTAGAGCTGTGGAGCCATGGTTAAGGGCCATTCAGGTTCTCAGGCGGCAACAAATGCTGTGGTGGAGAGGCTAGAGGTGTCAAAATGCCTTAACCATGGCGTACGGGCCTGCTTGACTCAGTGCCAGGAGCCATAGGATGCGTTGGAACTGACCGTGCGGCAGCATGGTCGTGTGTGCAAATATGGTAGTTTTGGAGCCGTGGAGCCAAGGTTAAGGGCCGTTCAGGCTCTCGAGCAATGGAAAACGCTATGGTAGAGAGGCCAGAGGTGTCAAAATGCCTTAACCATGGTGTACGGGCATGCTTGACTCAGTGCCGAGAGCCATAGGATGCGTTGGAACCGACCGTGCGGCAGCATAGTCGTGTGTGCAAATATGGCAGTTCTGGAGCCGTGGAGCTGTGGTTAAGGGCCCTTCAGGCTCTCGGGTGATGAAAAACTCTATGGTGGAGAGGTGAGAGGCATCAAAATGGCTTAACCATGGCGTACGGGCGTGCTTGACCCGGTGCCGAGAGCCTAGGATGCACAGGATCCGGCTGTGCGGCAGCACAGTCGTGTGTGCAATTATGGATGTTCTGGGGTCGTGGAGCTATAGTTAAGGGCCGTTCGGGCTCTCGGGTGATGACAAATATTGTGGTGGTGAGGCCAGAGGCATCAAAATGCCTTAACCATGCCATACGGTGATGCTTGACCTAGTGTCAAGAGCTGTAGGACACGCACGAACCGGCTGTGCGGTAGCATAGTCGTGTGTGCAAATATGGCAGTTCTAGAGCTGTGGAGCCATGGTTAAGGGCCATTCGGGTTCTCGGGCGGTAATAAATGCTGTGGTGGAGAGGCCAAAGGTGTTAAAATGCCTTAACCATGGTGCATGGGCGTGCTTGACTTGGTGCGAGGAGCCGTAGGACGCATAGGAACCGGCCGTGCGGCAAAAAGTCGTGTGTGCAAATATGGCGGTTCGGAGCCGTGGAGCCGAGGTTAAGGGCTGTTCGGGCTCTCGAGCGACGACAAAGGCTATGGTAGAGAGGCCGAGGTGTCAAAATGCGTTAACCATGGCGTACGGGCTTGCTTGACTCGGTCCGGGAGCCATAGGACGCGTTGGAACCGACCATGCGGCGATGGTCGTGTGTGCAAATGTGGCGTTTTGGAGCCGTGGAGCCATGGTTAAGGGCCCTTCAGGCTCTCGAGTGATGGAAAACTCTATGGTGGAGAGGTGAGAGGCATCAAAATGGCTTAACCATGGCGTACGGGTGTGCTTGAACCGGTGCCGAGAGCCGTAGGATGCATAGGATCCGCCGTGCGCCGGCACAAAATGTGTGTGCAATTATGGATGTTCGAGTCGTGGAACTATAGCTAAGGGCCGTTCGGGCTCTCGGGTGATGACAAATATTGTGGTGGTGAGGCCCGAGGCATCAAAACGCCTTAACCATGGCATACGGTTGTGCTTGACCTAGTGTCGAGAGCTATAGGACATGCGAGGAACCGGTCGGCGGTAGCATAGTCGTGTGTGCAAATATGGCGGTTCTAGAGCTGTGGAGCCATGGTTAAGGGCCATTCGGGTTCTCGGGCGGTAATAAACGCTGTGGTGGAGAGGCCAAAGGTGTTAAAACGCCTTAACCATGGTGCATGGGCGTGCTTGACTTGGTGCGAGGAGCCGTAGGACGCATAGGAACCGGCCGTGCGGGCGGCAAAGTCGTGTGTGCAAATATGGCGTTTTGGAGCCGTGGAGCCGAGGTTAAGGGCTGTTCAGGCTCTTGAGCGACGACAAACGCTATGGTAGAGACGCCAGAGGTGTCAAAATACGTTAACCATGGCGTACGGGCTTGCTTGACTCGGTCTTGGAGCCATAGGACACGTTGGAACCGACCATGCGGCGGCATGGTCGTGTGTGCAAATGTGGCGGTTTTGCTTTGCCGTGGAGCCATGGTTAAGGGCCCTTCGGGCTCTCGAGTGATGGAAAACTCTATGGTGGAGAGGTGAGAGGCATCAAAATGGCTTAACCATGGCGTACGGGTGTGCTTGAACCGGTGCCGAGAGCCGTAGGATGCACGGGATCCGGCCGTGCGCCGGCACGGTCGTGTGTGCAATTATGGATGTTACGGAGTCGTGGAACTATAGTTAAGGGCCGTTCGGGCTCTCGGGTGATGACAAACATTGTGGTGGTGGGGCCGGAGGTGTCAAAATGCCTTAACCATGGCATACGGTCGTGATGCTTGACCTAGTGTCGAGAGCTGTAGGACACGTAGGAACCGGCTGTGCGGTAGCATAGTCGTGTGTGCAAATATGGCAGTTCTAGAGCGGTGGAGCCATGGTTAAGGGCCATTCGGGTTCTTGGGCGGCAACAAATGCTGTGGTCGAGAGGCCAGAGGTGTCAAAATGCCTTAACCATAGTGCATGGGCATGCTTGACTTGGTGCGAGGAGCCGTAGGATGCGCAGGAACCGGCCGTGCGGCAGCAAAGTCGTGTGTGCAAATATGGCAGTTCTGGAGCCGTGGAGCCGAGGTTAAGTGCCGTTCAGGCTCTCGAGTGACGGCAAATGCTATGGTAGAGAGGCTAGAGGTGTCAAAATGCCATAACCATGGCGTACAGGCATGCTTGACTCGGCCGGGAGCCATAAATGCGTTGGAACCGACCGTGCGGCGGCATGGTCGAGTGTGCAAATATGGCGTTTTGGAGCCGTGGAGGCATGGTTAAGGGCCCTTCGAGGCTCTCGAGTGATGGAAAACTCTATGGTGGAGAGGTGAGAGGCATCAAAATGGCTTAACCATGGCGTACGGGCGTGCTTGACCCGGTGCCGAGACCCATAGGATGCACGGGATCCGGCCGTGCGGCACGGTCGTGTGTGCAATTATGGATGTTCGAGTCGTGGAGCTATAGTTAAGGGCCGTTCGGGCTCTCGGGTGATGACAAATATTGTGGTGGTGAGGCCGGAGGCATCAAAATGCCTTAACCATGGCATACGGTCATGCTTGACCTAGTGTCAAGAGCCATGGACACGCACGAACCGGCCGTGCGGTAGCATATTCGTGTGTGCAAATATGGCGGTTCTAGAGCGTGGAGCCATGGTTAAGGGCCATTCGGGTTCTCGGGCGGCAACAAACGCTGTGGTGGAGAGGCTAGAGGTGTCAAAATGCCTTAACCATGGCGCATGGGCATGCTTGACTTGGTGCGAGGAGCCATAGGATGCGTTGGAACCGGCCGTGCGGCGGCATGGTCGTGTGTGCAAATATGGCGCTTCGGGAGCCGTGGAGCCAAGGTTAAGGGCCATTCGGGCTCTCGAGCGATGGCAAATGCTATGGTAGAGAGGCTAGAGGTGTCAAAATGCCTTAACCATGGCGTACGGGCATGCTTGACTCGTCCGGGAGCCATAGGATGCGTTGGAACCGACCGTGCGGCGGCATGGTCGTGTGTCCAAATATGGCGGTTTTGCGGCCGTGGAGGCATGGTTAAGGGCCCTTCGTGCTCTCGGGTGATGAAAAACTCTATGGTGGAGAGGTGAGAGGCATCAAAATGGCTTAACCATGGCGTACGGGCGTGCTTGACCCGGTGTCGAGACCGTAGGATGCACGGGATCCGACCGTGCGGCAAAGACACCTCGTGTGTGCAATTATGGATGTTCTGGAGTCGTGGAGCTATAGTTAAGGGCCGTTCGGGCTCTCGGGTGATGACAAATATTGTGGTGGTGAGGCCAGAGGCATCAAAACGCCTTAACCATGGCATACGGTCATGCTTGACCTAGTGTCGAGAGCTATAGGACATGCACGAACCGGGCAATGTGCGGTAGCATAGTCGTGTGTGCAAATATGGCGCTTCTAGAGCTTGGAGCCATGGTTAAGGGCCATTCGGGTTCTCGAGGCGGTAATAAACGCTGTGGGTGGGAGGCCAAAGGTGTTAAAATGCCTTAACCATGGTGCATGGGCGTGCTTGAATTGGTGCGAGGAGCCATAGGACGCATAGGAACCGGCCGTGTGGTAGCAAAGTCGTGTGTGCAAATATGGCGCTTCGGAGCCGTGGAGCCGTGGTTAAGGGCCGTTCGGGCTCTCAGCGATGACAAATGCTATGGTAGAGAGGCCGAGGTGTCAAAATGCCTTAACCATGGCGTACGGGCTGCTTGACTCGGTCCGGAGCCATAGGACGCGTTGGAACCGACCATGCGGCAGCATGGTCGTGTGTGCAAATGTGGCGGTTTTGCGCCGTGGAGCCATGGTTAAGGGCCCTTCGGGCTCTCGGGTGATGGAAAACTCTATGGTGGAGAGGTGAGAGGCATCAAAATGGCTTAACCATGGCGTACGGGTGTGCTTGAACCGGTGCCGAGAGCCGTAGGATGCACGGGATCCGGCCGTGCGCCGGCACGGTCGTGTGTGCAATTATGGATGTTCGGAGTCGTGGAGCTATAGTTAAGGGCCGTTCGGGCTCTCGGGTGATGACAAACATTGTGGTGGTGGGGCCGGAGGTGTCAAAACACCTTAACCATGGCACACGGTCGTGCTTGACCTAGTGTCGAGAGCTATAGGACACGTGGAACCGGGCCGTGCGGTAGCATAGTCGTGTGTGTGCAAATATGGCAGTTCTAGAGCGGTGGAGCCATGGTTAAGGGCCATTCGGGTTCTTGGGCGGCAACAAATGCTGTGGTGAGAGGCCAAAGGTGTCAAAACACCTTAACCATGGTGCATGGGCGTGTTGACTTGGTGCGAGGAGCCGTAGGATGCGCAGGAACCGGCCATGCGGCAAAGTCGTGTGTGCAAATATGGCGCTTCGGAGCCGTGGAGCCGAGGTTAAGTGCCGTTCGTGCTCTCGAGTGATGGCAAACGCTATGGTAGAGAGGCCAAAGGTGTCAAAATGCCTTAACCATGGCGTACAGGCATGCTTGACTCAGAGCCGGGAGCCATAAAATGCGTTGGAACCGACCGTGCGGCAGCATGGTCGAGTGTGCAAATATGGCAGTTTTGGAGCCGTGGAGGCATGGTTAAGGGCCCTTCAGGCTCCCAGGTGATGGAAAACTCTATGGTGGAGAGGTGAGAGGCATCAAAATGGCTTAACGATGGCGTACAGGTGTGCTTGACGCGGTGCCGAGAGCCATAGGATGCACAGGATCCGACCGTGCGGCAGCACAGTCGTGTGTGCAACTATGGATGTTCTGGAGTCATGGAGCTGTAGTTAAGGGCCGTTCGGGCTCTCGGGTGATGACAAACATTGTGGTGGTGGGGCCAGAGGTGTCAAAACACCTTAACCATGGCATACGGTCATGCTTGACCTAGTGTCGAGAGCTGTAGGACACGTAGGAACCGGCTGTGCGGTAGCATAGTCGTGTGTGTGCAAATATGGCAGTTCTAGAGCGGTGGAGCCATGGTTAAGGGCCATTCGGGTTCTTGGGCGGCAACAAATGCTGTGGTCGAGAGGCCAGCGGTGTCAAAATGCCTTAACCATAGTGCATGGGCGTGCTTGACTTGGTGCGAGGAGCCGTAGGATGCGCAGGGAACCGGCCGTGCGGCGCAAAGTCGTGTGTGCAAATATGGCAGTTCTGGAGCCGTGGAGCCGAGGTTAAGTGCCGTTCAGGCTCTCGAGTGATGGCAAATGCTATGGTAGAGAGGCCAAAGGTGTCAAAATGCCTTAACCATGGCGTACAGGCATGCTTGACTCGGAGCCGGGAGCCATAAAATGCGTTGGAACCGACCGTGCGGCAGCATGGTCGAGTGTGCAAATATGGCGTTTTGGAGCCGTGGAGGCATGGTTAAGGGCCCTTCGGGCTCTCGGGTGATGGAAAACTCTATGGTGGAGAGGTGAGAGGCATCAAAATGGCTTAACCATGGCGTACGGTGTGCTTGACCCGGTGCCAAGAGCCATTGGATGCACGGGATCCGGCCGTGCGGCGGCACGGTCGTGTGTGCAATTATGGATGTTACGGAGTCATGGAGCTATAGTTAAGGGCCGTTCGGGCTCTCGGGTGATGACAAACATTGTGGTGGTGAGGCCGGAGGCATCAAAATGCCTTAACCATGGCATACGGTCATGCTTGACCTAGTGTCAAGAGGGCTATAGGACACGCACGAACCGTGCGGTAGCATATTCGTGTGTGCAAATATGGCGGTTCTAGAGCGTGGAGCCATGGTTAAGGGCCATTCGGGTTCTCGGTGGCAACAAACACTGTGGTGGAGGCTAGAGGTGTCAAAATGCCTTAACCATGGCGTATGGGCATGCTTGACTTGGTGCCGAGGAGCCATAGGATGCGTTGGAACTAACCATGCGGTAGCATGGTCGTGTGTGCAAATATGGCAGTTCTGGAGCCGTGGAGCCAAGGTTAAGGGCCGTTCAGGCTCTCGAGCAATGGCAAACGCTATGGTAGAGAGGCCAAAGGTGTCAAAATGCCTTAACCATGGCGTACAGGCATGCTTGACTCAGAGCCGGGAGCCATAAAATGCGCTGGAACCGACCGTGCGGCAGCATGGTCGAGTGTGCAAATATGGCAGTTTTGGAGCCGTGGAGGCATGGTTAAGGGCCCTTCGGGCTCCTGGGTGATGGAAAACTCTATGGTGGAGAGGTGAGAGGCATCAAAATGGCTTAACGATGGCGTACAGGTGTGCTTGACGCGGTGCCGAGAGCCATAGGATGCACGGATCCGAGCCGTGCGGCGGCACGGTCGTGTGTGCAACTATGGATGTTACGGGTCATGGAGCTATAGTTAAGGGCCGTTCGGGCTCTCGGGTGATGACAAACATTGTGGTGGTGGGGCCGGAGGTGTCAAAACACCTTAACCATGGCATACGGTCATGCTTGACCTAGTGTCGAGCTATAGGACACGTAGGAACCGGGCGTGCGGTAGCATAGTCGTGTGTGCAAATATGGCAGTTCTAGAGCGGTGGAGCCATGGTTAAGGGCCATTCGGGTTCTTGGGCGGCAACAAATGCTGTGGTCGAGAGGCCAGCGGTGTCAAAACACCTTAACCATAGTGCATGGGCGTGCTTGACTTGGTGCGAGGAGCCGTAGGATGCGCAGGAACCGGCCGTGCGGCAGCAAAGTCGTGTGTGCAAATATGGCAGTTCTGGAGCCGTGGAGCCGAGGTTAAGTGCCGTTCAGGCTCTCGAGTGATGGCAAATGCTATGGTAGAGAGGCCAAAGGTGTCAAAATGCCTTAACCATGGCGTACAGGCATGCTTGACTCAGAGTCGGGAGCCATAAAATGCGTTGGAACCGACCGTGCGGCAGCATGGTCGAGTGTGCAAATATGGCAGTTTTGGAGCCGTGGAGGCATGGTTAAGGGCCCTTCAGGCTCTCGGGTGATGGAAAACTCTATGGTGGAGAGGTGAGAGGCATCAAAATGGCTTAACCATGGCGTACAGGTGTGCTTGACCCGGTGCCAAGAGCCATTGGATGCACGGGGATCCGACCGTGCGGGCAAAGCACGGTCGTGTGTGCAACTATGGATGTTCTGAGTCATGGAGCTATAGTTAAGGGCCGTTCGGGCTCTCGGGTGATGACAAACATTGTGGTGGTGAGGCCGGAGGCATCAAAATGCCTTAACCATGGCATACGGTCATGCTTGACCTAGTGTCAAGAGCTATAGGACACGCACGGACCGGGTCAGTGTGCGGTAGCATATTCGTGTGTGCAAATATGGCGGTTCTAGAGCGGTGGAGCCATGGTTAAGGGCCATTCGGGTTCTCGGTGGCAACAAACGCTGTGGTGGAGAAGCTAGAGGTGTCAAAATGCCTTAACCATGGCGTACGGGCATGCTTGACTCGGTGCCGGAGCCATAGGATGCGTTGGAACCGAC
>JAENPR010002668.1:0-47059 GCA_018135685.1 Themeda triandra | reverse complement strand
ATGCCTGAATAGATCTGATAGCCTTCTATGCGACATGTATATTATTAACAAAAACGTTATTTCAAATCAAGCTAAAAGAAGGAGACGTCATAGGTGTCGTCCGGTAGTTCACTTTATACACCGGGCTTCGTAAATTTTGAAACATGTATAGTAGTATTTCTTCTAAGAAATGGTGGTCTTGCAGTATAAAAAGGTGTCTATACATTGTCTAGACTTTGACCGCTCATTTTCTTACAAAATGTGATGTATATATGCAAAACCTATATAGAGTGAAACCATATTATAATGACTAATGTTGATTAAAATATATAAACTTTACTATTAACTAATAAAGTAGTATCCACTTTTTTAAAAAGAAGAGTCGAGACATTAACGTACTCGTTGAACCTGTGATCTCCGGTCCTTTTTGTCTCGATTAGGGCGAATCTCAATTTATTTTGATTCCAAGTAGTTGAACTTGCTAACCTTTATATATTATTAACTGAAAAATATATCAACTGCGCGTGACGTCACGCACAAAAAGTCTTATTTTTCGACAATGGAATACCTATTATTAAAAAATTTCAGAACAATACATTGTTTACAAAGTTCTCGGAAGTCCATTGTCAACATGGGGCTAATGGCAAAAGCATACTCTCTTCGTTCCAAATTATAAGCTGATAAGTTTTTGATCGTTCTCTAGATGTATAACGAAATGGATGTCTAACGTGTTGCAAAAGCTAGCGACAGGACTAGATTGTGGCATATCCACAAATACACCAAAAAAGAGAGAAAAGAGAAAAAAAAAACTACAACACTAAAAAGCAAGAGCTCTTTGACAATTTATGTTGATTTGGAAGGCCTACCTGCATAGTTTTTGACATCAACCGTGAGCTAGTAGTTACACTACAATAATAGACACAAATGTCACTCCAGCATTGATGCTATCCTGAATGCTAAATGAAGTTGCAGTACAAAAATTGATAACCTGCCTAAGATGCAATCCGCATTACTACTGAGATGGCAAGATCTATCAGATGCAACATGTTATACAGTGCAGCAATAGACAAGAATAAAAAAACGAAATTCATAGACAAATATTTTGACATAACTCGATCGATCCACATCCTGTTGGAAGACCAAAACAAGGAGATCCATTTTGCACATACATACATACTACATATAGTAGAGATAAAAATAGCTCAGCTCCGTTCACAGTTTTGCACCAAAGGAAGACAAGAAAAGGGATAGGCGTTAAAGAGGGGCTAACCTCGACACAGGAAGACTTGCGCGTGGGAGGCCGGCTAACAGGGACAGACGGCGCTCGGGAGGTCGCCTCACAGGGAGCCGTGCCCCTGAGCACCTCACCTAGAGGGCTGCTCACCTGGACGGGCCTCACCGGCAGATCTGGCAAACAGACGGCGACCGGCGGCGGCCTTGGGCCAGCGCACGCACGGAGGGAAACGCGGCGAGGCTGCGGCCGCGACCGGCAGCAGAGCTGCGGGCGGCGACCATGGACCTGGGGCGTCGGGCATGTAGCTGGATTGGTGGGCGGCGGGCGGCGGGCGTGGAGATGGGGCGGCGGGATGAGCTGGGCATGGCAGGCTATTAGCATGCCTCGTTTATATTCCTGTACTAGTCTATAGTATTCTATAGATTTTTATTACAGGTGAGTTGGTCGTCCTGTGGAGCACAATGACCAAGACTTGCATGCATGGAATATATTTCACCTCGATAAGTGGTAACAAATTGTTAACTCCAGGCCGGGAGCATCTCCAACAGTTATGCAAATTTGGCCATACATTTGTTATAGTTCTTACACCCGAAAACCAAATGGGGAGGAGAAAAAGGGTACATCTCCAACAGGTTATAAACCCAAGCTTTGCATTTGGAAAAAGTGTGGACCCAGTGTCATGAAAACTAGAATGCGTAAGCTGTTGGAGAGTCGATTTCGTGAAAATCCCGTAGAATCATAACGTTTGGAAAAGGAGTCTGCCACGTTTTGCACGTCGCCGTCTTATATGCATATATGCTTAAACCGGCCATAATTTGCAAAGTTTAAAATCAAAACTGGCAATCATGCGCTGTTGGAGAGTCGATTTCGTGATTTTTTGGCAAAACAAAGAATCTTAAATCCCACATTTACATGTTGTTGGAGATGCTCGTGTAGATAGTATAGTGGGCAGGCCTCCAAAAACTCCACCAATTGGGCGCAAAACCTAGGGGGAAAGTTGTGGGGCGGCTGCGTGAGCGTGTGGGAGAAAAGAGGAGATGGTGAGGACCCGAGGACCCTAGGGTTTCCACGGGTTTTATTCAGTATTTTGTGAATCTCGGTGTTCTAAGTTGATCCAACGGTGAAAAGGGAGTATGCTCCAACATGAGATGAGATGGGCCAAAAATTTGACAGGCCACAAGTGAAATAGTTTTGCCCTTTACTATCTAATAATGATTTAATTATTTTTCTATTTATTGAATAAATAGATAACTCACCCGTATGAATCAAACTAAAAATGTCTTCTACAATCCATAAACTTTTCTACAAGCAATAACCGACATGATGGGTGATTCTGTGTGTTTTATAGGAACCCATGGAAAAATTGTATTTTTTGTGCGTGTATAGTATTTTTCGGTGAGTTTTATAAAAACCCGAATTTTTCTATCAGTATCTCGTTTTCCAAGTGTGTACTCACACCTAGAAAAAAACATTAAATTTTTTTACTGTAGGTTTTTGTATTTTTTTTCGGCCGGTTTTTAGAGAAACCCACGAAAAAATTATAATTTCTGTGTGTGCTATAAAAAACACAGAGAAAAATTCATCACCCACGGAACAATTAGAGTTACGATAGTGGCGCAGCTAAAGGGCAATAGTGGATCCCAAGGTACGTGCACAGTGCTCATCTTTTCTCCTGAGATAAGAAGTAAGAAAGTAAGACCACCGTTTAATGCGTAAAATGTTTTCCCCAGTCCTTCGTCCGCCTCATCGTGCGTCGCTTACCGCTGTACCTGGACGGAGACCCGGAGAGTATACGGTGGGACACCGCATGCCATAGGGTCCACCTATCATTAACACCCGAGCAACAAGTTTCCAAGTAAAAAGAAATAAAAAAAAGAGTAACTAGTGGACCGGCGCGCCCTGTAGCGCGCCTAGAATGGAAAACGTGTGTTCAGGGAGAACTATAGTAATGAACACAAGGATCTTCGATGGTTATAGCTATTTGTTGATAGAATAGCACATCCCAGACGCAACCTGAGCATTGAATATAAGTGTCAAATAGGCCACAACAAAAGCTTTAGATGGCACCGCCATATTTTACAGCCATGAGTGTACATAAAGTCGGATATAAAGACGGACATAAAGTTCGATTAACACTAATTTGGAGTACAAATAGGCCGCATCATACCTCACCACTACCTTCTGCAGAAAAGGAAAGAGCTCTACGAAAGTGGGGATGTGCTTGTGTGTCCCTGATTATAACAACATGAAGAGATAAACATGTGGTAAATACATGGATGAACATGTGTTTTTGATTGAGGATAGCAACACGATTACCCAAAAGCTCCTTTATTTAGCGACGTCTCTTCGACTGCATTAACCAAGGTGAGGTGTCTCGTATATGGGATCAAAAGTTAGGCATACAGTTATACATAACATGTGGATAGAAACAGTAGGCCATATCCATCTATACACACCTTTAAGACATCTTCTATTTGAACACTGGCCTCTTGCTGCTGTTTGGTAGCAGCCTCATGAGATGGAGGGGACACGGTGTAAGCATTTTCGGACAGACTGTGAATGTTGAAACGAAGAATCCGTTAATGTAATACAAGAGGAGAAAATGGGTGCCATCTATATATGTCAATAGGTGGTGGGAGAATGGGTGCCGAATGGAAGGCTAGCTTTAGGTAGCTTGGACCCGAACATAGCAATGAACATACGTTACATGGCTCAGTGAGGACAATTATTTTCTAAAAATTTAAACTACGAAGGAATATCGAAGATGTGCAGTTTCATAGCCTAAATATGAATGTGAAAGTTTTACTCCGATCCACTCAATTGAGTGGTAACCTAGAAATGCGTAGGATCAAGCTTAATGGAAGGGAAATGATGCGTCATAATTTCTGTTCATATTTTGAGGAGAGAAGCATTTGTTTGCAGATTCTATATCTCCTATTATACCGTGCCTTTTGTCAGTCAATGAAGATGGAACCAATAATCTTTACTGCATCCAAATCAAGATAGGGTAGTAATCACCTGATATTTCAAGGAGGAATCACCCTTGGCATAAAATTCTTCGTCGCACCTCCTCTTGGATTGCTATTTTTGCTTGAATTTGGTGGAGTGAATCCTACCAAGGATAATGTGGTATGATGGGTTAGGCTGCAGTAGCCCCAAGGCACTGCAAGATAAACCGTGTCTTTCCTTAACCAATACGGTGGAAGTTAATGAGTTATTCAGTTTTTTTTAAAAAAAATACAGTCATCACATCAAGAACTGGATTCTTTCGGCGTTTCCATTGCACGTGGCTTAGTGATCATGTTGAAACCTCAAAATTCCAGCAATTTTTCTTCATCAATCCTTTTAAAGCATAGAAAGCATAGTGGCTCTTTCTTATCTGGTTTAGTATATAAGATAATGCACTTATACTATTCTACCTGACAGAGATAGGGTATTTGTTATGCTTAATTTTTTTCAGTTGGCATCTGTCTTCTTACTTCCCCGAGGTTAAAGCGTTACGTACAATAGTTAGCACATTTGTAAGTGACGTGAAAATCAGCAAGCACATTTGTAACATGAGCGACGATAAAACTGAGAAGTATAACTAAAACATGTATTTGCCAATACAGTTCAGTGCACTCAAACAGTGGGAACACATTTGTCTACCCCACAACATTTGAGGATATGTGCTCGAAACAGCAAACCAGAATCATGCAAGAAAGGAAAATGGGAGTAAGGATCTATTACCGGGATCGAGGGAGCCAATGAATTTGATCAAGATCCCGTAAACCAGATTTGGTAATGCGACATAATCGAATCAAGTTTCACTAAAGAGAGAATCCAAGCAACATCTTTGCTCTTCTTTGAGGCACGCGGCTCAACAAACGAGATGCAACCGTTGACCTGTAATGTATTTGATAAATAATTGATCGAACATTAAATCAAAAAAAAAATATTTGATCTCTAGTTGAGCCATCATTTGAGTGAAGCAATTTACATATAAAGCATGGTAGATACGAGAGGTAGAGACAAAGCTCCAACATGGTCATTAATCAAGCATGCTAAAATTTGAGACCACCAAAATGACAAGTTTGAAAGTAATTCGAACTCCACAAATGACCTTAAGCTATGGAACAACTGTACATGAGCTATAGAAATTACAAGCGAAACGCTAGCATAAGGACATTGATAAAAGAAAAAAGGAAGCACAAAAAACAATGGAACGGCTCAAAGCCTGCTTAAATTATAAACAAATAAGGCGGAAGAAGTAGCTATAAAGCGAAATGTAGTGTAAGGCTAATAATTTAGGCCATATCTTATCTTCCTTTTTTCTTTATTTACTGAACCGAATAGATGGGACAATGAGTTTTAATTTGAGCCCCAAAATATATGCACCACAATTTGGAGGCTATTCTGTTAACCGAAATCACGTGTAGAGTCTAATCTAACACATACAGTTTACCAAACTATTTTCTGTGACACTTGTAGAGCACATACAATGAACTTGGTGACACTGTGCACATCACCCTCAAACGGCTCAAATTGGATATGGGAACCTGATTGATCTATGTGATGGTTGAATAAAATACCGTAACATGCGGCGGTTAATAAGAAATGCTTGCTCTGATAAAGTGGCGGGTAAAGCACAAGGTAGAGGAGAATAGTATTATTGTATATAATACATGTTCATCACCGCTTTGATCGGCTCAATATGCATTGAAATCATGAGGGGATACCGCCAAATGCGATGAGCTACGTGAGCTGATGCACTGGGTTGTTGCCAATTGCCACATGCTTGTTTGCTTGGCCACTGGTTGGTACTAAGAAGCACAACCTCAAGAGTTGTTGGCTGCTTTGGGAAGCAAGTGCAGACCTCCCGCTGATGCCGCCACCCTCATACCAATTCACATGAATATATCCCATGCCGCATATAAGAAACATCAACGCACATGAGACATGGAAGCAATAGTTAGCATTCCAAAAGGATAAAACTTCGGGTGCGGATTGAGAACTGAAATCTCCCAGGCTCTCCCCAATCGTAAGGAAACAACGTATTTGAAGCAACCAAATATTACGTACCAATAGAGATTGCACTATCAAACAAAGATGAACCATACTATGAAATCGGACAAAGGGAACATAAAGAGGTGACCACAAGAGATTAGGTAGGTACTCCAGATTTTTCCTTTTCACAAAGCATGTGCCTCGCTTTGCAACAGAAGTTAAGCTGTTGGGCAACCCTTTCCAGTTACCACCTATACCCGTGGTCATGTATACGCTAGGCAAATTGAACTCATAGTTCTATGTTGTAAGATAGTATTAGTAAATTATCGGTAACAACATATGAGATCACAAATGTCTATTGCTATCGAGATCACTTGAATTAATGTTAGGCTCAACATGATTTGTTCCAAATCAATTTCAAGTGGGGGTAATTTTAAGATTTCCTAATACCCTTTCTCTACGAGCTTGTAGACGGTCACAACATTACAAAATGAGGAGTTCATCGCCCTAGCATATGAGGGCCCGAGAACAAGCTGTAAAGTTTGTTCCCAAATTAGAGAAGACACTAAACATAACAAAATATATGGAATCATGAATTCCGCCCGGTACATGAATACATGTGTTTCCTTGATTGGTGTGATCTCTGCATGAAAGGTAGTTACCTCTTGGAATTCGGAGTATCACCTTTCTTTTTTGGGACTTCTACCATGCGACTTGAAACATCGAATGGAAACACACAATAATTTAGTAGTTACAAATGTTTTCTTAGATAATTTGCAGCTCATGATGTTGTATTACCTCGATAGGTACACCGAGAATTCCTCTCTCCATGCCTCTATTTTGTGAACCGTCAACTGGTCGCACAATAAAAAAGAAGCTCGAGAATCACGAAGTAAGGTCTTTCTGAAGTGCTTTTGTAAAGAAGACACTAAAAGAATCGGTTGTCACATAGGCTGTAGGGAGGAACCTTGTAATATTTGTTCGAACACCAAACCATAGAGGTTACGCAACTTCGCCTCGTAGTTGGAAACAATCCTTTAGGTTGTAACTATCTTTTCTAACTAATAAACTTTCTTTGCGGATGGAAGGTGTGGTGCTCCCAAAATGTCGTTGTCACACAAACCATCCAAAAATAGGCGAAGGCTAACCTTTTACATGTTGGTAGTAGCAGCCTAGCGGTAGCTTCCAATCTCTTTATTATCTTCCCGATCCTGTGACCTAGAAAAGTAGACCTCAAATGTTGACATCAAGTTACGAAACGAGAATATTTACAATTTATAGAAGGGACAGTGCTCCTTTTCAATGCTCTTATGTCAATCTTTGCAAAATATAAACTTTCATATTCGAAAGTAAAAAGTAGAATCGGAATAGCTGAACTGACCACTCAAACAAAAATATTATTCCATCTTTGCAAAATCTAGGTATTCATATTTAGGAAGAATAAATAGGATCCGAAATAACTGAACTCGACCACACACAACTTCGAAGTAGCCAAAATTTATTATCTTGGTTTCGCATCGATTAATTCGAGAGGCGAGATAATCCTTAATAAATCGGCGTGGGACGTAGAAAATACCAAATAGACAGCGCCGAGCGGAATCAATGGCCTAGGGTTTCACGTAGCAAAGCGGGTAGGGTTCCGGCGAGTGAAGGAGACGAGGAGCAAGGGAGAAAGGCTGCATTCACACGGAGGTAGCCACGCCGGAGTCCTCGCAGCCGCCGCCGTGCCCGAGCCGCCATGTGGGGCTTGCTCGCGAGCTCGCGTCGGCGATGGCGGCCTCCGCGCTGGACTCGCCCGGCACTGGCGGCCTCGATCTTGGCGCCGGAGGTGCTCGGCCGCCGGCCTGCGGCATGGCGTGCTGCGGCCGCGGGGCCCGCCCTAGCCGGTGTGGCGCGGTGGGCACCGTCGCCGTGCGCCGGTCGAAGAAAGAGCGAGAGAGAGAGCGTGGGGATGGAGAGGAAGGAGAGTAGAGGAAGAAGAAGGGCGGGGGGCGGGAGCTGCGCGTCGGGGGTAGGGCCCGGCGGCGGCGTCCGCGGCGACCTTGGAGAGGAGCCGAGTACGGGGAGGAGATGAGGAGGCCGGTTTTTTATCGAAAGGAGAAGCGTGAGGTTTGTATATATCCGGTGGACCTGGCTCCTAGACGAATCGAAGCTAGAGTCCACACGGGAAGCACCAAAAGCGCGAGGCACGAGAGATGGAGCCAAAAGAAATGAGTAGAAGCCGAGAAAGGCACGATGAGAATCTACTTTTTACCTTTTCTAACCGCACGATGACAAATCGGATGGCGCAACTTTTTGTGTGCGGCGTGCGGGCTCGTTACGGGCGGAGCTCGGTGCGGATTGAAGGGGTAACTCGCTACGGTGCGGCTTCCAACCTTCCGCGATCGCGCGTCCTCGATGCGTGCCCGCGATTAGCGGGAGCGACAAGATTACCGTCTGCCTAAGGGCGTCCGCGGCCCGGCGAGATTAAAATAGCTAGGCGACGTGTACCTGAAATAAAATAAAAAAGGGAAAGGCCAACTCTCTCCTCTCGGAAACGTGTGGAGCATAGACACGGAGCGCTTGGGAAGATGTGCGAGACTATCGCGGAGGAGTCGCTAGCGCTGTGGACTTCTGTTTCTCTCTGCCGATTGGCTTGATGATCCTCCTAGATAGCGGACCGTACAACATTGCGGACGCCCTAATCGTGCAAATGTTCATATGTATATATAAGGAAACAAAGCTCCGTCTACTTAATCGTGCGATCGCCTTTCCTTAGGCAGCGCGATCACCGCTGCCTTTCCTCCAAAACCCCGCCCCCGGTCTCCCACGCGCATATACCGCGATCATTCTCTCCGTGCCGGCCATTTACATTGTAATCCTCCCTGTACCTTTGCCCGGCCCCTCCCACGACGCCCAGGTGCTTTCCCTCTCGCTGGCGCAGAGATTTGCCGCCAGCGAAGTAGTGATTCCGGTGAACCTGGACCCCCGTCCCTACCATTGCGTGGGGAGGAGACCGAAGCCCGCCCCAGCCATCGCGTGGGGAGGGAGGCGAAACGCTCGCCATGACGCGCCGCCAGCAGCACCGGTGAACCCGACGCCTGCTTCGGCCATCGCGTGCTGCAACTTACTGCCAGTGACGTCGGTGAAGCCCGACGCTCGCCCCAACGCACGTTGAGTAGCAACATCTTCTTGTCACAGGCTGGATAGGCCTAGAAGATCGAAGCAATAACGGAAGGCCCCTAAGCCTGTGGCCACTGTGCTGAGTTGTTGGGCTTTGCCTGTTTACATTTCCTATTATATTTTCCAATTATGTTGTAATACTAAAACAGATGTGTGGGAGATAGGGAGGAACATCTGAGAACAGAAATCAAATCCAATTCATCTTCGTCCTCACGAGTTCATCATGTTCCTCTTCGAGGCGGCATCGCCACGCGTGCACATCGACCATCTTCCACATACCGTGCTCGTAACATTGGTACCGGCTCCTTCGCATTCTCGGACCACAATCGCTTCCACCGCCTCCTCCGCCCACCACCACCACCGCGCACCCGCCCGCAAAAATCCTCGGTCCACTTGGATTCACCACCACCGCCCGGATCCGCCGGCTTCGGTGCAAGCCCCCACCGCCACACCTACCTCCACCTATCTCGGCCGGCGCGCAGACCTAACCTCACCCCTCGCATGGATATCGCGGAGACAAAGCTCGATTCCCTCAACGACAAGGCGACGACGGTGATGAAGCTCCTCGAGGGTTTGACGACTGGCGTTCTAAGTTCGAGGACGTGACTACGGCGGCGAGTAAGGATCTGCGGGATCTCACATCGCGTGTCGCGACATTGGAGGCGTCTCCATCTGCCTCGTCACCGGCCCCAAAGCACGAGGAAGAGGGGCGGGCTGTTGTTGGCCACGGCGTCGAAATGACTCCACAGGAACCGATGGTGGAATTCCGATTTCCCATCCTTCCCTAGCCAATTGTCAGTTCAATACTTCTCAACCCCATGTTCATGTTCATGTTCATAATCGCCTGGTGTGTACTATTCTGGCCATTACCAGCATGAGGTCAGGTTACCTAAAGCGAGACTTTCCCAAATTCGATGGTTCGAAGCCACAAATTTGGAAGGAGGAAGCCGAGAAGTATTTTGACATGTTCAGCATTCCAATCCATCGTTGGGCTCCTTTTGCTACTCTGCACTTTAAGGGAATAGCTCGTTTATGGTTACAAACATATGAGGCTCAACACGGGTCGACAATTGGGTAGAACTTTGCATTGCTTTGTAGATTCAAAGTTTGGTAAAGACTTATATGGCAATGATATGCAAGAATTGTTAAATATCGGGATGACACCTACTTGTTCGGGAGTATCATGATAGGTTTAATCTCATCATGCATAGAGTTTTGTTGCATAACAACCAGGCTAGATGATGTTTTCTTCACTAGGAAATTCATGCAAGGATTAACAGATAGCATTAGGGCTGCATTAGTCTTGCACAAACTGAGAATGGTTGATTTGGCCTTGTCTCTGGCATTACTGCAGGAATCTGTGTTGGAGGCTCGGACCAAATAGTTCCAGAAGCGTCCTTATAGAGATTTCAACAAAAACTCAGTGAAGCAAGTCTCTATGACTCAACCTGGTGTTTTGGGGTCTACTCCAGATGAAAGCAAGCCTAAGTGGGAAAACAAATTGGCTACTCTTCACTCTCAGAGGCGTGCTCAAGGCCTCTGCATGAAATATGGTGAGAAATGGGGTAAAAATCACAAGTGCCCAGATAAAATTTCTCTGCATGTGTTAGATGAGTACCTGAATATTATGCCTAGTCCCTCATCTAAAGAAGTTGATGAAAGTAGCTCTAATACTTCTAGTGAAGAGACTGTATACTCTTTATCACAATGTGCATCTGTTGGAGTCCAAGGCAGGAAGACCATCAGACTTGCTGGCAAAATTCGGGATAGGGATATTTTGATTCTACTGGATTCAAGGAGTTCAAGAACATTTCTCAGTGAGAACACTATTGCCCAGCTTAATTGCAAGGTGGTCCAAGTAGACCCTATTCAAGTTTCTATGGCTAATGGGGGCTAAACTATAGAGTGATCAACAAGTCTGCAATTTCACTTGGTGGACTCAAGGTCATGTGTTTTCCGCTGATGCCAGGATATTACCCTTAACCTATTATGATATGGTGTTGGGGATGGACTGGCTGGAATAGCATAGTCCAATGTGGATATACCGGAAGAAAAAGCTTCTCGGATTCACCATCAAGGCCAAAGAATTTCACTCAAAGGTGTGAAGGACGGTTTGTCTACTCGCACTCTAATTAAAGCCAAAAAGTGCGGGGCACTCAAGGTAAGGGTGGCCTAGCTCAAATGGTCTATCTCTATCAAACTAAAGAGGGATCTACTCATGAACCAATCCTTGAAGGCATTCAACAAGTTGTGCGGAGTAATTCCCACGTGTTCAAGGATCCTGATGCATTACCACCTCAGAGAGAGTTTGATCAAGACATACCCCTCATACCTGGCATGAAACTTGTCAATGTTAAACCATACATGTACTCCCCTTCACAAAAAGATGAGATAGAAAAATAGATCACTAAGATGCGTCAGAAGGCTATTATCAAGCCCAACCACAGTCCATTTGCATCTCCAGTAATTCTGGTAAAGAAGGATGGAACCTGGAGGTTCTGTATGGATTACAAATAGCTAAATAATATCACGTGAAGAATAAGTACCCACCGCCCGGTTATTGATGAATTACTAGATTAATTGAAAGGTGCTAAGTGGTTCACCAAACTTGATATGACATCGGCTATCATCAAATCGACTCCATCCACGAAGATGAATCCAAAACAGCTTTTCAGGACACATCATGGTCACTGGGAGTTCAGGGTCATACCATTTGGGCTCACCAATGCCCCACCATCATTCTAGGACCTTATGAACACAATTTTTAAACCCTTGTTGAGGAAGTGTGTACATGTCTTTGTGGATGATATCCTTATATACAACTCAAGCCTAGAAGAACATATCCGGACTTACAACACGTGTTTGATATCCTTCGAAACACCAACTACTGAAGCAAGCCAAGTGCATGTTTGGCCAATCGAATTAGAATACTTGGGGCATATCATCGGTGCGAAGGCAACGGATCCCGCCAAGATTACTTGTTGTGGCTAACGGGCCACCTCCAACCACTGTCAAACAACTCAAGGGATTTTTGGGTTTATCTGGCTATTACAGGAAGTTTATTAAAGGGTATGGTGTTCTGAGCATACACTGACTGATCTATTGAAAAAGGACAGCTTATTTCATTGGACTCCAACCTTACAAACCAGGTTTGATAATGTTAAGCAAGCCCTTATCAATGCTCTTGTATTGAGCCTTCCTAACTTCACACAATCATTTATAGTGGAAATAGATGCTTCCAACCTAGGTATAGGTGCTGTGCTATCCCAACAGGGTCATCCTATAGCTTTTATTAGTAAAGCACTTGGGCCTAAGGCACGAGGCAATGTCAACCTATGAAAAGGAATGCCTAGCCCCGATTATGGCTATAACTTAATGGAAACAATATTTGCGGCATAAGGAATTTATCATTGCCACGTTGAGTCTCTTCCACTTAAGTGAATAGAAGTTGCATGAGGTCCTACAACGAAAAGCATTCATCAAATTGCTTGGCCTTCAATACGGAATTGTGTTTAAGAAAGGCGTAAAATATAGTGGTTGATGTCCTATCCGGAATTCAAGGTCCTCGGTGCAATGCCATTTCTTGTCACACTAAAGTGGTTGGAGATCATTCTTGAGGGTTATGCGAGAAGATGAGCATAGTAAACAACCCTTTAACGAGCTAAGTTTAACAAGGGCCAATGACAAAGGCTTTACCCTCGGTGAGGGTATCATAAGGTACAAAAACAAAATATGGTTGGGTACCCATGAAGAAGCTCATAAGGTTGTTACGGTTAGCTCGCACTCTAGTGGTTTGGGAGGCCACGGTGGGTCACCGCAACTTATCACAAGGTGAAGGCTCTTTTTGCTTGGCTGTAAGGTCCTAGATGGCTAGATGGGGGTGAATAGCCTATAAAAATTTCTACAAACTCAATAAGCAAAACTTCGTTAGTAGGACAAATGGCGGAATGCAAGTTTTGCTTAGCCTACAAGGTGTTGCAAGCCTCCTATCCAACAATTCTAGTAGGAGTACACTAGTTCACACAATCAACAACAAATCGAGATAGCGATACACAGTTAAGGCTCTCGGTGAACCACAAGACTAGCAATTCTACTCTACAACCCGAGATAGCGATACACAGTTAAGGCTCTCGGTGAACCACAAGCAATTCTAGTAAAATAGATACAAGAGAGGGGATTGGATGATTATACCGACGTGTCGAGACGAGGTTGCCAATCACCAATAAGATGAACAATCAATCACAATTGGCAACACATAACGGATGAAGACCAATCACCAGGAGACAAAGATGAATACAATGATTTTTGTTCACCCGGTGTTCACTTGTGCACCGACAACCTAGTCACCGGTTGTGTCGATCAACACCTAGATGGTTCCTCGGTGTGACCCTCAAGTCACTAGCCCCTCAAGGCTCAACCCGCAAGGTACCGCAAGACACCACTCTCAAGAGAGGTACTCAACGACACGCGCAATCCACTAGAGTTGCTTTTGGTGCTCCACCGAGCAAAGCACAAGAACCTCTCACAAATCAACCGGAGATGGCCAAGAACAATCGCCTTCTCTTGCCAACGCCTCCAAAAAACTACAAGTCTGCTAGGAGCGGTACTCTGCAAGAGTAACAAGAAATCCACCGGCAAAACCACCCATAGTGTCACTAGATGCCCTCAAGCTATGTAATGCACTTGGTGATTCACTCAATCTCACTAGGATTCACAATCAAGCAAGAGAGATGAGTGGGGAAGAGATGTTTTAGCTCAAAGAATGCACAAAGGAATAGAAATGGCCAAGAGAGAGCTCCAAGGGCCGGCCACCTTCTATTTATAGGCCACAAACCGAAAAGAGCTGTTACCCCCTTGAAGCACCTCAGTCAGGGGCGTCGGACGCGTCCGACCTCCTACGTCAGACACGTTCGACGCTGTGCACTGCGCCGTAGCCGTTAGGCGCATTCAAATCCTGCCCTGCCACGTCGGCGTTCGACGCCGCGTCCGCCGCCTGCGAGCCGGCGTCTGACGCGTGCATCCGGAGCTAGACCCAGCTGCAGGACTTACTGGACCGCGTCCGACGCACGTCGAAAGCGTCCGACGCCCCGCAAGCTAGTGTCCGACGCCTGCCAAGTCCACGACACCGCAGGACACAGAGGGGGTACGGACGCGCGTCCGTTGCCCCACCGACGGCCGCGTCCGACGCCGTAGACCACGTCGTCCTGCGCCAACACCCGAGCCCGTTGGACGCACGACCAACCGCGTCCGGAGGGCCGTCCCGTGAGGGACCCTTCTGGACCGCGTCCGGCACCAAGCCGCGCGTCCAACGCCGAGCCTCTGCCACGTCCGACGCCGTGCAATAGCTTGTCCTTCGTTGTTTCTTCGCGTTGTCATTGATCCAACTCACACCACTTGCCTTTGGGTACTAACCACCACTTATCGATCACTCTCTTGAACACAAGGGTTAGCATTTCTCTCGAGAAACAAGGCAATGGCTTAGCTCACTAGGTTCTACATGCAATGCGCTTCATGAATTCACCTAGTGGCACCCGTGCATCGAATAGCCGATAAGACTTCCCCTCTTAATAGTTCGACTATCAATCCTAAACCACTCACACCCTCTATGGTGTCTTGAGTGCAAAACAAATTGGCCCTATCGGTCATACCTTTGCCTTGAGCCCATTTTGTTCCTCTCATATGATATGAACGCTTCACACCAACACGTGACCATCTCGATCCATCGATCTCAACTTCATTTGCTCTTCACTGTGCATCGGTCCATCGGCGCCTAGTCTTGCCCAAGCTTCACCATCGCATGGTCCCTCGCTTCGAAGCCTGGACTAGCCCTTCACCTTCACAACCGGTCCATGGAGCCAAGCCTTGTCTTGATCTTCATCTTTTGGTCACATGACAAGTGTCATGCTTCATATTCAATAAGCTCATCGTGGAGAATCTTTTCTCTAAATCAACCACTTTAGATAAACAAGGTTAGTCCATGGTTTCATCAATTAGCCAAAACCGAACTAGGGACTTTTATTGGCCCAATCTCAAGCAATATGTCAAGGAATACATAGCCAAATGTGAGGTATGTGCACAAGCCAAGCCAGAACATTGTAGACTTCCTGGCCCGTAGCAACCACTACCTATTCCACCTCATGCATGGCATACCATAAGCTTAGACTTCATTCAGGGATTGCCTAGATCCAAATCTTTTGATACCATCCTGGTAGTCATAGATAAGCTCACTAAGTATGCTCACTTTGTCTGTTTGGCCCATCCTTACACTGCCTTGTCAGTAGCCAATGCATTTCTCAGTAATGTGTACAAGCTGCATGGTCTACCATCTATCATCATCTCGTATTGAGATAGAATCTTTACTAGTGCCTTTTGGCAAGAGTTATTCACAAAAACTGAGACCACATTGAACATGAGTTCATCCTATCATCAACAAACCGATGGCCAGACTGAAAGGTTGAACCAGTGCCTAGAAACCTATCTAAGATGCATGGTGCATGCTTGTCCAGCCAAATGCGTGCAATGGATTCATTTAGCCGAGTTTTGGTACAATATATCACTCAGCTCATGGTCACACTCCATTTGAAGCTCTTTATGGCCATCCTCCTAAACACTTTGGAATCACTCTATCTGATGCTTGCTCTGTCACTGACTTGGAAGAATGGATGCAATCTCGCAATACTGTGATGCAACACATTCAGTATAATCTTAACAAAGCTCAACAGAGGATGCAGCATCAGGCTGGTAAACATCGCCAAGAAAGGTCATTCCAAGTGGGTGATTGGGTCTACATCAAGTTGCAACCTCACATCCAGCAGTCTGTACAGCGAAGAACCAATCACAAATTGGGATTCACATACTTTGGCCCTTACCTGGTGCTTCAAACAATAGGTAAAGTGGCTTATAAGTTGCAGTTAGCACCATCTAGCCAAATACATTCGGTCTTGCATGTATCTCAGTTGAAGAAAGCTCTTCCTCCAATGGCTACACTGTCTAGTGATGTTGATCTTCAATTGCTGCATCAACTGAAATCCCTGCCTCCAACTCAGGTACTTGGTCATCGTCATTAGTTATATGGTGGGCATGTTATTCCTTCTGTGTTGGTGCAGTATGAGGCTTGTCCTCCACATTGGGCAACCTGGGAACTGACTTCGTCTGTGTCGAGGACGCATCGCAAGCTGAGGAGGGGGGCATGTCACGGGCTGGATAGGCCCAGTAGAAGCAATAACGGAAGGCCCATAAGCCGGCCTGTAGCCGTTGTGCTTTGCCTGTTTACATTTCCTATTGTATGTTCCAATTATGTTGTAATACTTAAACAGATGTGTGGTTGGGAGAAACATCTGAGAATAGAAACCAAATCCAATTCATCTTCGTCCTCACGAGCTCATCGTGTTCCTCTGCGAGACGGCATCGCCTGTGCTCCATTGCCGCGCGTGCACGCCGGCCATCTTCCAGTTACCCTGCTCGTAACACTTCTACAACCCTCAACTGCTTCTTTCGTGTTTACTCATGGGTTCTTTGTCCTAGAGACATGTAACATCTCCGGTTTTAGGCATAATCAATCTTGCATTACCTGGCATGATCATCTCATCAGCATCCCATTTGCATGATGAACTTTAGGCCATGATAATTGGTGCATGCTTGTTTGTATTTTAATTAGGATAACTGAGTGCTAGATTATAGTTTGATGAGTAACTGATGCTTGGATTGATTGGAGATGTGTTTAACATATTGCTAGGAACAATTTGTGTGTTGGTCATATAGCCCAAAAATGACTCGGTTGAGAGTCGACCAAAAATGCCTCTAGGTTTCGATTCCAGCCGTTTTCAAAAGTGGTAGTTACGTTGCTCATCTCAAGTTGGACCCTTAATATGATTTGAAGAGAAAAATATAAGGAGCAAAAAGTATTTTGGCACCAAGTCATGAAAATGGGGCGAAGGCTTTCAAAAGGGCATAAACAGAAAGGGGAATATTAAAAAAAATAATATTTTTATAATTATAATTTGACCCTAATTCACATTTTCAAAACTAGGCCGAATTAGCAAAAACTTCCAACATGAAAAGTATTCTACTCATCAAATGGAGAAACTTTCATGTTTTGAGTTTTTCAAATTCGCAATATTTTTGGAGTTACAGGAGGTCAAACTTTGCAAGTCGAGACAAAAAGGGTGGGACCCACTTGTCATACCCCTCCTCGCTTCCCCTCGCTGCTTCCCGCACAGGAGCGCCGCAGCGCCGCTGCGCGCCGCTGTCGGCCTGCCCTGCTGCCCTCGCTGGCCGTCCTGCCGATGCCGCGTGCCGCTCCGCGACGCGCGCTACGTGACGCCGCCGGCAAGCACGCCTCGCCTGCCGCTCGCTGCGCCATGCTGCCATCGCCGCGTTCACCGTCGTCGCTGCTGCACGTCGCACGCCGAACGCCGCCAAAAGGGAGCAGCCAAGAGCGCCGCGACAACGCATCGGGCACGCGCACGCAAGCGCCAACGCCTCGCCTGCCGTCGCCTTCGCTTCCCCGCTGCGCCTGCGCTGCCGCTGAGACGATGGCGTCGAGCGCCATTGCCGCCGTTCGGTCCTCCGCTCACCCGTGACGCCCCGGTTCAAATTGGCCAAGCCAAGTGGCTTTAAAACCCGCGCCTCACTCTCTAATCCACTCGCCTCACTCCAATTTCCTCTCTCCCTCGCTCTCCTCCCGCCGCGCAGAACGCCGCGTCGCCATTGCCGTGCGGCCGCAGCGCCGCCGTGCCAGGTCGCGTCTCCTCAGTGCCTTGGCCTACATCCTCCTCCTCTCCACCCTTGAGCTACGCCCTCGCATAGACCGCAGCCACGGACGGGCAAAGATGAGGCCGCATCGGCCGGTTTGCCACCGCCGCCATGACCGCCGCGCCGCGAAGCTCCAACGCGCCGCGCGCCAACCTCGCTGCTGCGGCACTCGTCCTACTTGCTCTGCCACGCAGCGCCGCTCCCTTGCCGCGTCCCGCTTGCGCCACCGCCGCAGCTCACCTCGTAGCGTGCCGCCGTGGCCGGCAGTCTCCCCGCCACGGAGCGCCGCCATCGGCGGGCCACGGCTCGAGTGACCGCGCCACCACGGGCCGCCTTGGGCCACGCTGAGGCCTTCCTAGGATGCGCGGGGGTCCTCTGGTGCCCCGCCGCCATCTCATCTTCACCGCCGAGCCGCCGGCTGGCCGGAACAGCGAGCCCGGTGCGCTCCCCTGCTCCTCCTCGCGAGAGGGGCTTGGCCCGGGAATTAGATGAAGGCGAGGGGCTAATCCGCAAAGACACCAGGCACAGAGAAGTACAGATCGGCCCTTATGCGATTTCAGCAAAACCCGGGGGCCTTTCTGCAAATGCTCTGTCCTATTCGGATTATGGAAAAAGATTTTCAGATTTAGGTTCAATTCTTGCAAAAATTATATCTAGGGCTAGAAATGTCTGATTGCAGTGATTCAAGTTGCGTTATTTTTCTTGTGATGTGAACTATATAGGAAAAATATGCCATGCCATGTTGGAAATACTTTTATGTTGAGCCTAGAATTAATTATTGAAATGCCTATGATCGTAGAAAATGCATAGTAATTCATAGGTTGCTCTGAAAAATGTGATTCTTGTTGTGTTAGTTTTGTATTGCCATGCCCTGTCCATGATAAATATTTCATGCATACTTTCTGTGGGAAAAATTAGAGTTGTAGTTCAAGTGCCATTTGTTTCCTACGTCAAAGAAAATTCATAAATCAATAATATAGGTTGAATCTGAGGTTCATAATTTTTGTGGGCCATTTATATGCCCTAATGTAGCTCTGTGTATGCTTTGTTTTATTGTTTGATCAAGTTGGTAGTACAAAGTATTTATAGGTCCTTGGTTTGTTGCTGCCATGTTATTTTTGTGTAGGATAGTAGGGTCATCCAAATGGGATGAAACTTGGATGATGGACTGGCATTGCCAAGTGTTATCTACTGTAATTTTTGTAGGATTTTAGGAGTAGCCAATCATGGTGCTCCTGTTCAACCCTTGGATGTTCAATTAGGAGTTAAGTCCTTTGATGCTAGGCTAATCTAATTACAAGTTGGGTTTCTGATTAACTTGTCTAAAGATGAAAGTTAGTGTGTTAGCTTGACCATCTACTGTTAAAGTTTCATGGTCATTGCATGAATGGTTAAGGAGTTATGAGTGTGACAAAATGGTCACCAAGGCTGTTTTAGTGGCTGTTTTGCCAGAATCAGTCCTGATGTTCTGCGTTTAAGGTGTAGTTAACCTGGGAATCAGTTTGTGATATCTTCATATGTTTGATGGAGAATTTCATAAACTTTCCAGAATGTCTTCATTCATATCCATAAGGTCTATGGTTATTTATTTACGATTTATTTACTGATCTGTTAGTTATATGGTTAGGACTAGTATTGAGGCTTGAACAAGTGATGTTGTGTGCTAGGCTTATTGTCAGGTGTTCAAGGTGATTAGGGTATGATGGGTGGTTAAGTAGTATACTAGGATTACATTGTTGTAGTAGAAAGCGTACTAGATGACATGTGCTTTTGGGTACACGTTCTTGGATGATGTTGACTACCTTGTAGAAAGAGTCAAGCAAAGCATGCATCCGCATTATCATACACTATGTATTCTTAGTATTCATGCATGCACCCGCATCATACAGGATCGCTAGGAGAACAGAACGTGACGTGGGTCAAGGATCCAAAGGAGGAGTCACCAAGGGGAACCACGACACGGGAGGTGATCGAGAACCAGGAACCAGATGTGGAGTGATCAAGTCTTTGGGAGCTTCAACATTGATCGTATTAGGAAGGCAAGCCCGGAGCATTTCTCCTACGGTTTGCAAAATGATTTACTTTGCGTCCTTTATTGTTTATGATGCATTAAGTTTATAGGCTTTACTTGGAACCGTTACTGCATTATGAGTACCTTGATCCACCTGAATACCTTTACCCTTTTTAAGTTCAGGATCGTTCATTTGCTTAGCACTGCTTAATTAGATCGGTAGAAGACGGGTGATTGACCCTCATCCGCGAGGTAGGTGGTTACTACCCTATGGTTGATACTATGGAGGTTGGTTTAGAGAACATAACCATGTGGCCTTGTTAAATCACGACTAGTCGGAGTTTGTGGTGTGTTAGACCACGGAAACTCCGGCGATGTCACTTAATGGGACTATGGCTTTGTACGTCCTCGGATCATGTTGAACAATGCCTCACAGATAGCTGGAAGGATGCGATCATCCGACCGCGAAGCCTTGAGGATGTTTGGGCCGGTATTTCAACGGAGTTGAGTGTGTTGCCCACAGGCGCGGTATTAAAGCCAGTGGCCGGTCGCGCGGAGAGACCTGGTAGCCGGGCATGCCCTGGTTGCAACCGTATTCGTTGAAATCCGTGTTTCCACCCGAATAGACCAAGGTGATCTAATCGACTCCGACGGGAGACGTGTGGTTTGTGTGAGGAATACCCGCCAGCTGGTTTGCAATCGATTATAATCGCCATCGTTCCTGGACAGTGAACACTTGACCGAGCAGCGGCACTGTCGCAAATCATTGTGAAAAATAGGATGGTTATGGTTCTATGTTGTTGATCTTTGGTATGCTCAACCTGAAGGATAGGATAGCATTGTTTGCTCATACCCAGGTTGGAGTAGTTCGGGTGCTAATCTAGTGATGTCGGGATCCAACCTAAAAGATGATAAGCTAGAGAGTCTTTTATCACTAAATGATTATTTAATAAGCTCATCTTTTATCGCAAGTTTAAATGAGTCAGCTATCCCACTTATAAAGCTTTGCATACTCCTTGGTGTCACTTTATTTTTGGTTTATGACGGGTAAGTCTAGCTGAGTACCTTCTTGTACTCAGGGTTTTATTCCCACTTGTTGCAGATCATAAGACCTTTGCTGTGGCAACAAGATGGACCTGTATCCCACTACGGGAGGATTAGACCTTGGGCAAGGTCAACTCTTATATCTCAGACCTCTATGCTTTTGCTGGATTTGATGATGGACCAGGCACTATTTTTAACTAAGTGTGCGTTTGTAAAACAACACTTTATCTTGCTTCCGCAGTTTTGTTTCCAACTTGATATTGTAATAACTATTTTCGCAACTCCGATGTAATCAACTACTTGCGAACTTATGTATTACTATGGACGGTATTATGTTGAACTTAATTCGGTCTGGGCTGTATTGTGGAAAGTTTGAAATCCTTCGTGGTTTCACGGACTACCGGGTTGATATAAGCGTCATGTGCTAATTGAGTTGCTTAAGCGACATCATTAGTACATTATGTTTATATTAATTGGTCGGTTCCGTTACAGCTGGCATCGGAGCAGGTTCAACGTATTACTGTTCATAAGTATAGTTAAAACAAAATGATTTTTGTTTTATAAACAGTAATTACGAACTTATAGCCACTTAATCTCATATATAGGCTTTTCAAAAGTGTGTGGTTTTCAAAACTTATATATGTGCCTTGGACCAGTCATATCCTTTATGCCCAATTAAGGACTTCAGGTGGCTTATATCAGTACTAACTTGGGGGATTACTGCATCATATTTTCTATTTGTCGTGCTCATACACGATGGATACGTATGAGGGCCATTCACTTGAATGGTTATGTATGGATCATTTTGCCTCTACGCCAAGGTAAGAATGGTTCAACGCTCAGGTAAGTGTGAGTTGTGAGAGCATGATCGGATACACTGCCGATCTAGGGGAGTGCTTAATGGTGCTGGATTATATACATGTTCACACATGTTTATAAGAAGGTACCCCATGTGAGGGTGTCGTCTTCTGATGACTTGTTGGGTAGTATGCACTCGGGAATGGGTGCAAGTAATCGGAGATTTCACCTTGTTCGGAAGGTGCGTGGATTTTTACGTCGCTTGCATTCATTGGGATATTGGGCTGAAATGAATTTTCTGCAGGTACACTAACTACGCAAGATCGTGTAGCCCGACTAGTTTACGCTATATGAGAGCACGTTGGTATGCCACCGTCTAAAATGCTAGAATTTATGGTTTTCCTGATTTGTGAGGACGTACGGAACGTGCATGCATCATGTCACATAATCATTTCATGGCAACTGCATTATTTCTTCCCTTATAAAAGAATGATTCTCTCTTTCGATAAAAGTCCCCAACTCAATCTCCATCTCATGAGAGTTGTGATTCGGTTGAGTAGATGGCAAGAATGAAGCGCATCAAATCCCAGTCAACCAGGGGAGAAGTTTTGCATCAGCAGTTTGCCACCCGTGAGCCACGTGGTGCCAAGAAGTTTCTAAAGGAATATGGAATGCCTTCCTTGCTATGGCGAATTCTGCACTCAGTGGGTTATCCCACGGGTAAAGAACCTCGCTATCAGTTGAGTAAGGAGCTGGAGAGTCAGCGTATGAGTTTGCTTCCTGTTGAAGTGGTAATTCCCGCCAAGAGTGAAGGAGCGTCACTTTGGTGTGGACGTCGGCTCATTGCTCGAGGTAGGAATCCTCCGGAAGGTGCAAATGTGGTTGCATACACGGCACTACGGGATTTGCTCAAAAGATGCCCAGAAGAGGTTGCTCGTGCCACTGCAGGTGTGTTTCCGCAGGGTGACCCATACCATGTTGTGTGGCGTCAGCTTAGTGAGACTGCACTTGTCGGTGGTAAAGATGAGGCTGAGAACAGCAATGGTCCTGCTAGTAGCGCAATGTTTGCTATGATGAAGAGTTACTCCTGCCTGGAGAATGCATTGGAATCCCTTAATCGCAAGTTCGTCTACGTCACCTCATTTAAGCGAGAGATGAAGAGAGAATATGAAGAGGAAGTTGAAAGGCTGACCACCTTGCTTGGGCAGATGACAATCTCCAAAGATCAGGCCATTCAGAGAGAAAATGCTGCTGTTCATGAGACCTTTGTGGCACAAAGTCAGTTTTGGGAACTGCTTGCCCTACTTGGTCAGCGGCAACAAGCCTTTGGTATAGTTGAGCAGCAATGAAATGAAGCTTGGAATGAGGAATACCGTCTGAGGGAGCAAGTGCTTGCATTAGAGGTCATCAATGGTGCTTTGCAAGGAGAACTGCTATGGGTCTACAACCAGTTTCACCCCAATTCTCTTGGTGTGGATGAGGAAGGACTTCAGATAGTGCCCAACATCGTTAGTGCGAATACAGGAAATGCAGAAAGTGTTGAGGACATGGACCATGACCATGAGGAGTAGGCCTGATGAGAAGTCTTTAGTAGGAATGTTATGTTTTCCGTTGAGCAGACCTGTTGTAATGAGCTGTACTCCTAAGCAGATGCTACAATGGTTTGAGGATTAGTGATTATGGATCTTAGCGTGTTTAAGTGATGTATACGTCTATGCGCTGCAAGAACAAGTTTTATATGTCATGTATTTTGGGCATCAAAATTCAGTCGTTGATCAAATTTGTATTCTATCCTCGTCCATGAAAATTCACTTCTATTCCTCTCGGTCTATAATGATACGTTGACATTGGTTTCTTGTTGTCACATGTCTAGACCAATTGTTAAGTGAATATTGTTATTAATCCTCCCTTGGGTACGACGCGACAATAGTATGTGGCACATGCCATGTCGTTCAAAAACATTCCTTGCTATCCACAATTTTGAAATTCTTGGTAATCCTCTCCCTTGTCTTGTGCACAAAGTTTTGTTGTGCAAGATATCGAGTATAATTCGATTTTAAAGCGAATTATTCTTTTGATCATAGTCATGGCAATATTGTCTCGATTAATAAGCTACAGTGCCGCGACAATAACCTAGACCATTTCGGTGGACGCACCTAGATGGATTACTAGGGGGTACGCAGGTATTGTAATTATTAATCGTAACCCATTATTTCGTCTAAGCCAAGACAACATCTTTGTCATAAAACCTCCCTTGAATGTTTGTTTATGCATATCCTTGTTAATGCAATCCATCCTCATTCAAATCGCGCCATGATATTATGACAGTAGGTTGCTACAAATCGATGTAGTTGACCTTTTCCTATTACCTTGTGTCCTTGTGACTATTTTTCGTATATCTCACTTTTGCCTTGCACGTAATGCTTATTCGTGCGAGAATACCTTTAATCATGTGGAATTGCATCCCAAACGTAAGATTTGTGATGGAGTCCTGATTAATGACTGATGGTGCCGCGACGAAACCGAGAGCACCCTGTGGCTGCAGACACATGGATGTCTTTGCTCGGCACGCGCAGTATCACGATTGTTGATCTCGACCTATTACGAGATTACCTCGAGGTGTCATTTTGCATGAACCTACCTTGATTTCCTCTCGATACTCATCATCCAATCTCTTATGATATTTTCCCCGAAGAGCAAAATCGGGCAAATCAAAGAGAATGAGATCGTTTTCGCAAAGACTCATCGGACCACAAGAGGTGGTAGACAAAGGACTATACCAGTGTTTGTCGATCGAGAGAATGGTTTCCTATTCCATGGTACTCCTCGGTAGAGACTTAGAATTCCTATACATCTATTAGGTATTTTAAGGCCTTATGGAGTATTCATGCTTTATGGGAGTCAATGAAGGAAATTCTTCGACAAAAACTTATTATAAATGGATTATGACAGCAATTTTGGTTTTGCATCCGGTCCGGTACTCAAGCGTCATGATGTCGGATTCAACTATGCATTGGGTACGCATCGTACAAGTGCTTGGGTATAATCTTGGATTTACCAACATATAGTTCTCGCCTTGAGTATCAAACAAAAGTCGTCGAATAAGTGAATTTGGATCGGTAGGGACAACACTCGAAAGAAAGGTTGTCACGCTTATCATTTGGAAGAAATGTTGGTTGGATAACAAAACTCAACAATTCCCTGCTTCGAGAGCATGACTTATAGAAAGGAATTGGTAATCATGAGTCCTCGCCAAAGAATGCTGCTCATGTTACCGTTTTGGTGCTATAAGAGAGGCAATTGGTTGGTTTCTATGGAGTCGAGAAATCATTGACCTAGGAATTTTGATTTCTACACGAGATGATTTGGATGTCTTTGACCTAAGAACTTTGACTTCTACATGCAAAAGAGTGGACTTCGTCGGTCTAGGCGGTTCATATTAGCATCTATTAGTCTCGTGCTCTTATGAAGGATTATGTCGTTGTCTAGCTCACCTCAAGGAATCCAACGGATGATACCCAAATTCAGCTTGTCTTTGTTCACACAGTCCTTGGTGATATTGTAGAAAGTATTGCGTATGCTATTCTTATTGACAAAGAAACTTGATTTGGATTTAACTTGAAGATGTGCAAACCTCGGTTTAACTCGCTTCGTAGTGGTAAACCATTTGAGGGTTGAACCACCTTCGATGTATTTGATGATGCGAATAGCGAGACTCTCTCACATTAAACCCTTTGATGCCTCCAATAGGGTAATTATTGGTTACGCTTTGCGATAACCCGCCCTAGTGAATAGCAATTCAGGGTTTAATGAGAGAGTACATCGTATTATTCTTATCATCTTGGCAATTCAAATTAAGAAAAAGGATTTGATATCGAGATTAGAAGAATGGGATAAGTAGAAGAATGTCCTCTACTGGTCTTGAAAGTGGAAAAATGAATATGTGGACAACTCGGAATGGTCACGGCAAGTCAACCGAAGAGAACCGTTGCAATCCTAGGGGACCCACTTGTGCACCGTGCTCGCGTGATCGTGGTGCGGCACTCACGGCTCTGCGCGGGAACCCTCCTTTATCCTGTCGCCTTGTCGGCTCTCGCGCCTCGTCCTCGTTCTCATGCCGGACCCCTCCTCTCCTTTCGCGGCTTCAAAAAGGTCGCTCGCCCGCCTCCTAGCCGAGCGAATCTATTCTCTCCTCTATCTTCTTCTCGCCGTGCGTGAGTGACTCATCGTCCATCTTCTTCCTCCCGCCCTCCACTCGGTGCCTTGCATCCTTCGTTTTCCCACTCCGTCGTGGGTGCCCTCCCCCGTGCATCGCTTCTTCTTTTCCATCCCCATATCTCAAACCTTGCTCGAGAGAAGAAACTTGAGAAAGCCATCGCTTTGGAAAGAGGGAGCAATCGGGAGCGAGTGGTAAGATTCGGTGTTTGTCCGTGGATCCGAGTCGCCGGCGTAAGAGAGAAGAAAGATATGTATTTCATGGAGGAACTCCCGATCTGTTTTGGATTGATTTTGCTTGGTTGGGTTCACGATGGTTGAGTTCACCCGGAGGTTTTCGGTTCTTGTGGACATTCTTGACGTTTTGGAGCGTCGTGTTCATCCTATGTCTCCATTGTCCATGTATCAGTCGCTATCTGGATTAGGCTAATGATTCTCGTGTATTTCTCATAGCCCTGTTCTCTCAAATCTTGAGAGGGTTTGTATCAGAGTCGTGTAATCCTCGATGTAAATCCAGATCTGTGAAATAAAGATCTTCTTTCTCTTCTTTTTCCCTCTTCTTGCTTTAAATCTCGGGGCGAGATTTCTTTAAGGGGGGTAGGCTGTAACATCTCCGGTTTTAGGCATAATCAATCTTGCATTACCTGGCATGATCATCTCATCAGCATCCCATTTGCATGATGAACTTTAGGCCATGATAATTGGTGCATGCTTGTTTGTATTTTAATTAGGATAACTGAGTGCTAGATTATAGTTTGATGAGTAACTGATGCTTGGATTGATTGGAGATGTGTTTAACATATTGCTAGGAACAATTTGTGTGTTGGTCATATAGCCCAAAAATGACTCGGTTGAGAGTCGACCAAAAATGCCTCTAGGTTTCGATTCCCGTTTTCAAAAGTGGTAGTTACGTTGCTCATCTCAAGTTGGACCCTTAATATGATTTGAAGAGAAAAATATAAGGAGCAAAAAGTATTTTGGCACCAAGTCATGAAAATGGGGCGAAGGCTTTCAAAAGGGCATAAACGAAAGGGGAATATTAAAAAAATAATATTTTTATAATTATAATTTGACCCTAATTCACATTTTCAAAACTAGGCCGAATTAGCAAAAACTTCCAACATGAAAAGTATTCTACTCATCAAATGGAGAAACTTTCATGTTTTGAGTTTTTCCAAATTCGCAATATTTTTGGAGTTACAGGAGGTCAAACTTTGCAAGTCGAGACAAAAAGGGTGGGACCCACTTGTCATACCCCTCCTCGCTTCCCCTCGCTGCTTCCCGCACAGGAGCGCCGCAGCGCCGCTGCGCGCCGCTGTCGGCCTGCCCTGCTGCCCTCGCTGGCCGTCCTGCCGATGCCGCGTGCCGCTCCGCGACGCGCGCTACGTGACGCCGCCGACAAGCACGCCTCGCCTGCCGCTCGCTGCGCCATGCTGCCATCGCCGCGTTCACCGTCGTCGCTGCTGCACGTCGCACGCCGAACGCCGCCAAAAGGGAGCAGCCAAGAGCGCCGCGACAACGCATCGGGCACGCGCACGCAAGCGCCAACGCCTCGCCTGCCGTCGCCTTCGCTTCCCCGCTGCGCCTGCGCTGCGGCTGAGACGATGGCGTCGAGCGCCATTGCCGCCGTTCGGTCCTCCGCTCACCCGTGACGCCCCGGTTCAAATTGGCCAAGCCAAGTGGCTTTAAAACCCGCGCCTCACTCTCTAATCCACTCGCCTCACTCCAATTTCCTCTCTCCCTCGCTCTCCTCCCGCCGCGCGAACGCCGCGTCGCCATTGCCGTGCGGCCGCAGCGCCGCCGTGCCAGGTCGCGTCTCCTCAGTGCCTTGGCCTACATCCTCCTCCTCTCCACCCTTGAGCTACGCCCTCGCATAGACCGCAGCCACGGACGGGCAAAGATGAGGCCGCATCGGCCGGTTTGCCACCGCCGCCATGACCGCCGCGCCGCGAAGCTCCAACGCGCCGCGCGCCAACCTCGCTGCTGCGGCACTCGTCCTACTTGCTCTGCCACGCAGCGCCGCTCCCTTGCCGCGTCCCGCTTGCGCCACCGCCGCAGCTCACCTCGTAGCGTGCCGCCGTGGCCGGCAGTCTCCCCGCCACGGAGCGCCGCCATCGGCGGGCCACGGCTCGAGTGACCGCGCCACCACGGGCCGCCTTGGGCCACGCTGAGGCCTTCCTAGGATGCGCGGGGGTCCTCTGGTGCCCCGCCGCCATCTCATCTTCACCGCCGAGCCGCCGGCTGGCCGGGAACAGCGAGCCCGGTGCGCTCCCTGCTCCTCCTCGCGAGAGGGCTTGGCCCGGGAATTAGATGAAGGCGAGGGGCTAATCCGCAAAGACACCAGGCACAGAGAAGTACAGATCGGCCCTTATGCGATTTCAGCAAAACCCGGGGGCCTTTCTGCAAATGCTCTGTCCTATTCGGATTATGGAAAAAGATTTTCAGATTTAGGTTCAATTCTTGCAAAAATTATATCTAGGGCTAGAAATGTCTGATTGCAGTGATTCAAGTTGCGTTATTTTTCTTGTGATGTGAACTATATAGGAAAAATATGCCATGCCATGTTGGAAATACTTTTATGTTGAGCCTAGAATTAATTATTGAAATGCCTATGATCGTAGAAAATGCATAGTAATTCATAGGTTGCTCTGAAAAATGTGATTCTTGTTGTGTTAGTTTTGTATTGCCATGCCCTGTCCATGATAAATATTTCATGCATACTTTCTGTGGGAAAAATTAGAGTTGTAGTTCAAGTGCCATTTGTTTCCTACGTCAAAGAAAATTCATAAATCAATAATATAGGTTGAATCTGAGGTTCATAATTTTTGTGGGCCATTTATATGCCCTAATGTAGCTCTGTGTATGCTTTGTTTTATTGTTTGATCAAGTTGGTAGTACAAAGTATTTATAGGTCCTTGGTTTGTTGCTGCCATGTTATTTTTGTGTAGGATAGTAGGGTCATCCAAATGGGATGAAACTTGGATGATGGACTGGCATTGCCAAGTGTTATCTACTGTAATTTTTGTAGGATTTTAGGAGTAGCCAATCATGGTGCTCCTGTTCAACCCTTGGATGTTCAATTAGGAGTTAAGTCCTTTGATGCTAGGCTAATCTAATTACAAGTTGGGTTTCTGATTAACTTGTCTAAAGATGAAAGTTAGTGTGTTAGCTTGACCATCTACTGTTAAAGTTTCATGGTCATTGCATGAATGGTTAAGGAGTTATGAGTGTGACAAAATGGTCACCAAGGCTGTTTTAGTGGCTGTTTTGCCAGAATCAGTCCTGATGTTCTGCGTTTAAGGTGTAGTTAACCTGGGAATCAGTTTGTGATATCTTCATATGTTTGATGGAGAATTTCATAAACTTTCCAGAATGTCTTCATTCATATCCATAAGGTCTATGGTTATTTATTTACGATTTATTTACTGATCTGTTAGTTATATGGTTAGGACTAGTATTGAGGCTTGAACAAGTGATGTTGTGTGCTAGGCTTATTGTCAGGTGTTCAAGGTGATTAGGGTATGATGGGTGGTTAAGTAGTATACTAGGATTACATTGTTGTAGTAGAAAGCGTACTAGATGACATGTGCTTTTGGGTACACGTTCTTGGATGATGTTGACTACCTTGTAGAAAGAGTCAAGCAAAGCATGCATCCGCATTATCATACACTATGTATTCTTAGTATTCATGCATGCACCCGCATCATACAGGGATCGCTAGGAGAACGAACGTGACGTGGGTCAAGGATCCAAAGGAGGAGTCACCAAGGGGAACCACGACACGGGAGGTGATCGAGAACCGGGAACTGGATGTGGAGTGATCAAGTCTTTGGGAGCTTCAACATTGATCGTATTAGGAAGGCAAGCCCCGGAGCATTTCTCCTACGGTTTGCAAAATGATTTACTTTGCGTCCTTTATTGTTTATGATGCATTAAGTTTATAGGCTTTACTTGGAACCGTTCTTGCATTATGAGTACCTTGATCCACCCGAATACCTTTACCCTTTTTAAGTTCGGGATCGTTCATTTGCTTAGCACCGCTTAATTAGATCGGTAGAAGACGGGTGATTGACCCTCATCCGCGAGGTAGGTGGTTACTACCCTATGGTTGATACTCGGAGGTTGGTTTAGAGAACATAACCATGTGGCCTTGTTAAATCACGACTAGTCGGAGTTTGTGGTGTGTTAGACCACGGAAACTCCGGCGATGTCACTTAATGGGACTATGGCTTTGTACGTCCTCGGATCATGTTGAACAATGCCTCACGAGATAGGCCGGAAGGATGCGATCATCCGACCGCGAAGCCTTGAGGATGTTTGGGCCGGTATTTCAACGGAGTTGAGTGTGTTGCCCACAGGCGCGGTATTAAAGCCGGTGGCCGGTCGCGCCGGAGAGACTCGGTAGCCGGCATGCCCTGGTTGCAACCGTATTCGTTGAAATCCGTGTTTCCACCCGAATAGACCAAGGTGATCTAATCGACTCCGACGGGAGACGTGTGGTTTGTGTGAGGAATACCCGCCACCGGTTTGCAATCGATTATAATCGCCATCGTTCCTGGACAGTGAACACTTGACCGAGCAGCGGCACTGTCGCAAATCATTGTGAAAAATAGGATGGTTATGGTTCTATGTTGTTGATGCCGGTATGCTCAACCCGAAGGATAGGATAGCATTGTTTGCTCATACCCGGAGTTGGAGTAGTTCGGGTGCTAATCTAGTGATGTCGGGATCCAACCTAAAAGATGATAAGCTAGAGAGTCTTTTATCACTAAATGATTATTTAATAAGCTCATCTTTTATCGCAAGTTTAAATGAGTCGGCTATCCCACTTATAAAGCTTTGCATACTCCTTGGTGTCACTTTATTTTTGGTTTATGACGGGTAAGTCTAGCCGAGTACCTTCTTGTACTCGGGGTTTTATTCCCACTTGTTGCGAGATCATAAGACCTTTGCTTTGTGGCAACAAGATGGACCCGTATCCCACTACGGGAGGATTAGACCTTGGGCAAGGTCAACTCTTATATCTCGGACCTCTATGCTTTTTCTGGATTTGATGATGGACCAGGCACTATTTTTAACTAAGTGTGCGTTTGTAAAACAACACTTTATCTTGCTTCCGCAGTTTTGTTTCCAACTTGATATTGTAATAACTATTTTCGCAACTCCGATGTAATCAACTACTTGCGAACTTATGTATTACTATGGACGGTATTATGTTGAACTTAATTCGGTCCGGGGCTGTATTGTGGAAAGTTTGAAATCCTTCGTGGTTTCACGGACTACCGGGTTGATATAAGCGTCATGTGCTAATTGAGTTGCTTAAGCGACATCATTAGTACATTATGTTTATATTAATTGGTCGGTTCCGTTACAAGACACACAGAATGACCTTGCCACCCGCAGTTCTGTGTGCTTTCCTCTGAATATTGTGTTCACTGAATGATTACATGTCCAGGTACTATTACTATTGTTAAAATTAGTTATTCTAGGCTGCGATCATTTTATTTTATTCATATAAATTTTGGAATCGGGAGGGGGGATACGCTGGGTGAATGATTGTAGAATCGATTTTGGACGCTCTTAAAATATTCTACTTTTTTGCTTAGTATCACCAGTAACTAAATTAGCCATGGTTATCACGTTGTTTTTTTTAAAAAAAAAAACTCAGGTATCAACACAAAGCCATGACCAAGTTTGGATTCCATTACCCTAGGACAACAGCTAAGAAAAATAATGCATGAAGGCTTTTTGTTCAGCAGTAGTATGGTGTGTTTAGAATTTCTTCCATATTCAGTTAACATGAAGTAATGCATACAAGCAAATATAGGAAGTAGTGCCTGAACTTGCAATGCCTGATGATCTGGATATCAAGATGCATGCTTCATATCCATTACCTGAATTGTAATAACAAAGATATATATGGAGGATTAATTGAATTGTAAGCATGCAGCTCTATTCAGTGCCTAACAACTAAAGTATTCAGGTTACTGCACAGATCCCAACTAACAAGGTGAATGGATATACATAATCATGTCTGTAGAAAATTCTTTTGGTTTTCTAATAGCACTAATATGAGATCCAAGCTGCTGCTTATATCTCAACTAAGTATCCGTCAATTTAAAATGTACAGTACCATTCAAAGCTTCAACCTAATGCTAGACTTGTGGTAAGCAGAGACATGTTAAAAAGTAAACAAGCAATAATTCTTATATTAACCTAATTGTATGAGTGGAGATGAATTAATTTTTTTTAAAACAAAAGGTATTGCCCAGCTTTATAGAAAGCTTAACGGAGCGATTATTGCTGGGGAGACCAACTTACAAGCATAGTTCTGAACCTTCTAGCCATCTACTCGACCTCTACATCTCAGAACAACTTCTACGAATGTTTAACAGCAGGAACAAAATAAAAAGTAGCAGCCTGCATTTCGATGAGCCTTGCGCACTCTGCGCTTTACATCACCGCATTGGAAGATAGGAGTTGGAGCATTTCATCAGCGGCTGGCTTCAGCTTGGTGGAGATGAATTACTATGCAAGGGTGAGAGATAAGAATCAACCATATATTTGTGGCAAGGACTAAAAGTGTGGCTGGCTTTTTAATCATCGATGATGGACATTCTGTTCTCCATCACCGGTTGAACTGAACAGAGCGTCATTCTAGATGGCTCATTTTATTTTATTTGCAGTATTTGTAGAGTAGAGGTGTACGATTGTTTTGTTCTTAATAAATGGTTCATCAATTTTTAGTGAATTCTTGCAGAATCGATTTTTTGACGCTCTGATAGCAACTTCTGGAGTATTGAGTTCGGATAGAACGTATCCAGAACCATACACATTACTTATGTAATACAAAGAAATTTGGACTGAGCTAAGACCAACTTCAAACAAATAGTAGTTTTTTTTAGGATTAAGTCCAGTTTTCACCCCTCAACTATAGCGTCGGTCTAATTCATACCCCCAACTACAAAACTGTCTATTCCTGGCACCTCAACTGTCAAAATCAAAACGGTTCACTTTTGGCACCTGAGAGGGGGCAAAACTGTTTCGACGGTTTTGACCATGTAGGGCTCACACGTCAGCCACTCATTATCTCCCTCTCCATCTCCACGCTGGGCGAACGAAAAGATCGACCAACAAGATTATACCTTCTCACTGTAGAAGTACTTGGTGGTGAAGATGTAGGCGATGCAATGTTGAGGTCGTCAAAGGCGAGCTCGATGTCGTAGTCGTCGAAGGCGTTCTCGAGATCGATGTCTTCGATGAGCGGAGGTGGAAGACTTTGCTTGATCTGACGATGAATACGCCGGGACGCAGCGCCGCCTGACTTCGATGGAAGACGACCCGTCGTGAAGATTGGGAGCAGTCGCGCGAAGAGCGCTTCCCAAAAACCTTATTCGCCTTCTCCCGGTGCAGGATCGCAAAGACGAGGGTTCCGGAGATCTGCTCGCCCCGTCGCTAGTGCACGCAAGCAATCGGGCTGGAGTAGCTACGGTGGCGCAACTGCGGGAAGAGGCAAAAAACTCTAATTCAATTGGATGCGTTTTGACGTGGCCGGTAGGCTGCTTATATATCCCGAACAACCGACATCGTGTCGCGATCACGAGCAAAATCAAAATCAGTTTAGGACTCTAAACTCGTAACAGTTTAGAAAACTGCAAAAGGAGACGGCGGACCATTCACGTGCATGTGGTGCGTGCGCGCCTTTCCCCACGCCACGCCACGCTTGGCGAGGCGAGCGCGTGGGCTTCCCTTTGTCCTCTCCACACTAGACTTGAGAAAGTGAAGAGAAATTTCATATGTATATATGGCTTCATCCACTTTAACTGGTAAGGTGGTACTAAAGAGTTTCTACATCCCCTCTTGCTTCTCATGAATGGGCCTTTAAGATTTCTCTAGAAATTTCAGAATTTGTTATTAGGCCAAGCCCATATAAATTCTAACACCGATATCCAAAAGCGCGGCTAATAATAAGGCGTTAAAAGCTTTGACCCTTGTTTTACCATGAAAATTGTATTACACAAAAGCAATTGCTTCTAAAAAGTAGCTTTGGATTCCACCTGTTCAGTTGTATTCTATATTTTAGCAAAATAATCACTTCTCAGAAGCTCAACAAAACACAACAAAACCTTATGTATGTATAATGCAGTAAAAACTGTGATATGGTTCATATATTTAAAGTAAAAACTGTGATATGGTTCATACAAAGTCAAGAAAGACATGACTAGTAAAATGGTTGCCGTCCAGAGAACTATAGGCCCAGCCCAAAGCATTTACATTTGGGACCGTCGATGTGGCAGATGCGGGCAGGCCCATTCAAGTTAATTCAGCCCATTTTATATATGCCATAGATTCCGTTGTCTGCATGTCGTTCCTAGAGCAGCTAGCCTCTCTAATGGTCTTTCTAGAACTGAATCTCTAAATCCTTCTAAGAGTCATTCAAATAAAGTCTGCCCTCTATATCTCGTCTTGCACTTTGGAGTGCTAACTCTGTTTTCTATCTTTGACGAGCAAGAAACCATAATTAGTTAATGAACATATTCGTAGCTTATAGTTTAATAAGTTGTTGAATTTTTTTACCAAAATCTATATTCCTATTAATACAAGTACATATGATGTCAAACCCTGAATCCAACCTGCCGCACTGCCTTCAATGTTTTGTTTACGGCGATCGACCCAGTGTCCGGTTGACTAAAGAGATATACTACTAGTAGTTGACACTACTCAGTACTCCCTACTATACTACATGTAATTGTGCCCTGGTGGGGGCCTGCTTCCTGCGTGGCAACAGGCCGAATCTAACTCATAAATCACACATACACGCAACACGCTACATTTCTGCGCACTGCACGTCCGCCAATCTCGATGAATGGCAGGCTCGCAGCTGCTCGCTCGAGATCCTAGACCGATCACATGCATGCGTACGTGCCGGTGAAACCTCGCTCCACCAGAACGAATTTTTGGTTGCTAATAGAACGCTAGATGCAAAAGTCTACTCATATTACCAGTAGTCAAACCTTCATGGCCTTCCTTAAGTATAGCATAATCTTTTACATGTGTATATGTTACCGAGCGGCCCTACCTATAGCTTTCCATCGTATTCTTTGCGTAGTCTCACACTGGTCGCCACTAATTCTAGAGTCTTTTACTCCAGTGCCATTAAAAAAGTTCGCTTGCTCCTTCATGCCACTAAAAGTTGGGCTCTACCGTGTATGTCCTCGCCTCATTTTCTTTCTTACTCTCAAGCCATTCCATCCATGCTCCGCTAGTTTCTGACGTTTGGGACCCCTGACATGTGGGTCCAGCCAGTGAAAATGTCCTAAATACCCTCAGTCTTACTTCTTTCTATTTGTGTCACACTCACCGACATATGGGCCCCACCTGTCAGCTCCGCCGCCCCTCACGCTCCAACCGCGTCCGCCCCCACGCTCCAACCGCGACGATACCTCCCACTTCGCCCCCACCCCACCGGCCACTAGCACGGCAGGGCGCTCGGCCGGTTGCAGGCCCTCGACGGCGTCGATTTCCCCGCGAGCTCGATCTCCTCCGCGACCCCCGCTCCAGCTCGCGATTTCTCCTGGAGCAGCAGAGGACGGGGTGTTGGGTGTGCACGGGGCCGGGAGCTCCACGGAGCAGCGGCGTCGTCGTCGTGGGGCGGCGAAGCTCGCAAGCGGCGCAGTTGGGAGGCGGAGCTCGCGGCGTGGTGGCCTTCGTCATCCTACCCGATGCTGCAACTAGCGGACGCGCCACAGATGGTCTTTGTCATCCGGCCTCCCCCTGGCCGCGAGCGCCGCCGGGCGCGGCCGCCGCAGCCGCCCACCGAGCGCGGCGCGAGGTCCGGATCCGTGCCCGCGACGGGAGGCGGCCGCCGAGCCGCCCTCCGCGTTGCTGTGCCGACCACCGCGATGTGCGCACGCTACGCATCTCGCGCCGGGGAGGCGGCGCCGCCGGGGAGGGGCGCAGACGGGGAGGTGGTGCCGCCTGGGAGAGGGCGCCGCCGGGGAGGGGGACCGGCCGCGGAGGGGGCGCCGCCGAGGTCGCGGCTCCGAGTCGGTCCGTACGGAGGAGAAGAGAGAGATGGATGAGGTGGGAGGGTAATTTGGACATCTTGACACCCCGGGCCCACTTGTCGACCCCAAACGGCAAAAAAACGCATTAATGCGGACGGAATGGCGTGAGTAAGAAAGAAAATGAGGCGAGAACATACCAACTTTTAGTTGCGTGGAGGAGCAAGCGAACTTTTTTAATGACACTGGAGTACTAAAAGACTCTTAATTCTATGTTCACGGAGAGATGTCGTCGTCGTCTCCCTGCAGGTCATTGTCGCTCCTCGTGGCCTCATCGCTGTATCCACTGCTGCAGCTGGAAGCAGCAGTTTACGGCGGTGTCCAGCATGTGGTACGTATTCGTTTCGAGCTGCATGGGGTGCATGTGGTGTGTGGTGACTTACTGTAGTACAGTAGTTACGTTTCAGCTAAGCCTTATGCGAGCTTGATTGCTACAGATGATGTGGGGGCAGCGGCAGCGGCAATTGTTGGTGCCGACGACGACGAAGGCGCGCGCGGCCAGCAGCGGCACCCGGAGCCTGCGCCGCCGTGCGGCGGCGGCGGCCGGAGATGCCTGGACGGCTGGAGGCGCAGCGCACGCCGCCACCACCTCATCCGGCTGGGACACCTTCCAGTCGGTACCCACCTTGCCATCATTGTCACGCCGCCGCCCCCGAGAGAGAGTTTGAACATCTATTCGGCCCATTTCTTCCAGCCCAACATCTCCTTCGGCCCAACTTGTAGTGCCAGCCACATTTGTATTTCTTTTAAATTTTCTGTTCAGAAGGAAGGCTGCTTGCTAACTACTGTGGTGCTACTGCTGGTCTCTACTGCACAACATTAATGACTGTATAGATAGGAAACTATAAAAATATATTTTACTAATAATATAATGGTACTTATTAGCGATATCATAAATATTAATATGTTTACATATTTGGTCAAATTTAAAATTAACTCCTCACACCTAGAAAATATAATTGTATTCCCTTTTGTAGAGGGAGCAGCAAAATAATATTTCCTCCATTTAGAAAAGAATGCAATTCTATTATGGTGTCCAGTTAAAGTATCTTTAAGTATCATGACCGTGAAATATTAAAAACATTAATATTTATGATATTAAATAAATATCATTAGACGTGCGTGAGATGAATTTTTATCGTATACTTATTTGATATTATAAACATAAATGTTTTATATTTTGTCAAGCTTTAGATATTTTAACCATACATCTAGAATTATATATTTTTTGGCAGAAGAGATATATAGTAGATAGTAATATCAATTAATGATTAAAATTTATATATGACTCTACAAGTGACATTTATTTTGTCTTCTATGGATCAGAGTACTCTGTGTCAGTAGGCTGTCCGATCGATTCTTTGGAAAAACCTTAGCAGCTACTCGTAGTACACATTGAGGGCCAGACGAGATGAGGCTATCTATCTAGTCTAGCTTTAGTGTGTGCGGTCGCTCCCACTTTCGGAAGTGACTGCAAAGATCTGACAAAGATTGCTGCGTCGTGCTGCTGAATATCACGGCCGGCCCAGCAGTCAAAGGAAGAAAACTGTTAGCCGCGGCGTCGCCGGCTTTCTGCATGCCTTGCGTTATTGCTACAGCACGCTAGACGACAAGCTAAAGCGATACTACTGCTTTCCTTCAAAATAAATTAACTTTAATAATTGTCTAGTAGATCCAAACTGTCTTAAATTTTAGTACTGAATTATAGAAAAAAAAACTATCGATATTTATGACACCAAAATAATTTTATTAGATAAATCATAAAATATATTTATATATTGATGTTATATATGTTGATACTCTTCTCAATAAAGTTGAATTATAATTAAATAATTTAACTAGGATACTTTTAGAAATTAATGAGTAGGGGTATGTTTGTTGGTATTTTGCCGCACCTCACCTCAAGCAAAGATAACTAATTTGGTAAGTGCTTGATTTTGATTGGAAGCTAAACTTAAGCAATATTCTTTTGGGCTCCACATTTCAGAGAGTGAAAACAACGTGATAAAATTGAGTTGAAGGGACATACGGGATCATCTTGATTTGTAGGGATGAAAGTGGTATGGATAATCCTCCGCACCGATCCGCTCCGAAACCGAATTTTAAGGATATGGATAAATGTTTTTAATATCCGTGCGGATAATCTGAATCCGATTATACGCGGATGCGGTGTACGATATGGTATTGACAAAATCCGGCGGATATGGATTATCCGATAATTAAATACGAATTATCCGATAATTATAATAGGATAATCCGAATATAAAAGGAGCCCAAGCGGCATGAATGTAGGTTAGCCTGGTCCATTATTTTACTGTAGCATACAAACAAAGCTCGTTAATTATTGGTGAATAAACAAATGATTTAGCACTTCTGTCCCAACTTGATATTTGCATGCTTACACATACGTATGGATTATTCTGTCATGTGAATGATTACAGTAGACTAGTTAACGTAAATTGCAGTATACTCCCTCCGTTCCAGAAAGGATGGCGTTATGGGAAACGTGTCGGTCAAACGTTCTTAATTTTGACTAGGTTTGTAGAAAATGCGGGCAACATTTTCATCTCCTAATAATTTTGTTAAAAAACTAGACTTAAAGATCTTTCCAGTGATACTAATTACTTAGCATAAATATTTATATATTTTAATATATAATTGTCGGCAGTTTGAAAAAGGTGACTTCTCGGAAAGCGAGAATGACATCTATTTTGGGACGGAGGGAGTACATATATTTTATTTTATTGCATAGTATTTAATTGTTTTGATTTGCTTTGCCTCTTTATGGCTTTGGTAAAATGATTTATTTCTCATCATAAAAATAATATGTAAGCATGTATTATCCGACTTAAAAGTCCTCTTCCGCTCCGACACCGGTCCAAATCCGTACCATTTCCGACATCCTAAAAAATCCGTATTCGCATCCGAATCCGTATAATATCCGATCCGCTCCGAATCCGATGAAGAAAAGAGGATTAGGATATGGGAAAGCCAATATCCGCACCGATCGGATCCGTTTTCATCCCTATTGATTTGTATTTGGTAGAAGAGATGGATAGGCATCGGATGGATGATCGTTTTATTTCTGTTAGCAATCGTTAATATAGAGCTCACGTGTCATCAGAATTTTCACCTTCTTCTCTCCACCACCACATGTACTCATTATATGCTAAAGACTATCACGGAGTCGCTGCCCTAGCTTGATTCGCTCTGCCTTCCCCCTCTAGAAAAAAACCTGGGGCTCCCTTGCTCGATTTCTTGGTGTCACCATATAGCTCTTACACCTGCAGGGGAGCACTTCCCGTGCGTTAAAAGGGTGCGGCCTTTCTAGAGCCATGGCATCCGCCACTTCCGACAAGGGTGCCCCCCTGAGCCGCTCGTTAGCGGTGTCTCCTTGTTGGAGGTCTCTCTCGAGCAGCATGCTCCCTGCCAGATGTTTGTTACCAACATCGACCTACGGCTTCCCTCGAACGTTCCCTTCCGGCTGCCGCACCTTGCCAAACGACCACCCATGACCATGTCGCTAGTGACCGCACGACACAGGATTAGAAGACCCATCCTCCCTCCTCACGTTGTCATTGATCGTCTTGTTCTCGCGCCTTGAAGACGAGACAGAGAGAACAATGTGAAAGATGGATGAGCGTTAACTCATTTTTTGGGTTGGGGAGGGGGCAGCGTCCCTAGGTCTAGAAGAGTAATCATCTTTGGGGATGATTTCACCTCTTACGTCCACATAACAAACACCACTATAAAAGTGCCCCTCACAACCCATCCAAACACCACCTTAAGCAAGCAAGGCAAACTATAGCTTTCAATGATTTTTTCAAGCTAGTAACATGGTCACGGTCAGCACAAACCGTACCCCGTTCTTTGCAACAAGATTAACACTCTCTCGCGATAGATCGTGACGAGCATTAACATGACCCACGATACTTGGGGGGCCGTCGGGTGCGACTAAAATGATTTCTGAGCTTGTGATATGGCCGGTGCGAACCATTGCCTGATCTTTGGATACATGCATGAAGCTATAAATCTTACTACTAAAAGGGATCAAATGTCATCGTCACCGCACAACTAATGCCCCCCCCCCCCTCCGCAGATAACCCCGCCGTCTCCGACGCCGCCCTCGCGTTCGCATCCTTCTCCGAAAAAAACCCGCTCCGCTCGGCTCCACGAACAGAAGCGTTGCAGCGTGTCCCGCACGTCTCTCTCGATAGAACCGCCGCCGACGCAGACGCCCAGCTCCTCACCTCTTCTCGCTCCAATGAACTGCCGCCCTTGCGCCCTCGCCCTCGTCCGGCTGCTCCATCGCCCCACCCCGGCCATTCCACCCGCCCGCCATACCTTATTTTGATCCGCAACAGAGGGGGAGTTGTCGTTGCAATTCACGCCTCGATGCAGGGGTTATCGTCACCGCTGCGGCCTCGGCGCGCCGCGCGCGGGTAGTCCCAGTGGACGTGCTGTCGCCTCGAGACTCAGGTGGCGAAGGGGGCGGCTGATGCCACGACCTGAACACGCGATGGACGATGGTACCACCGTCGCTGCCCGTCGTCCGAGATTTGGAACTGCCCACATTGATCCAGCATCTGTGACTCCAGGTACGATTGGATTTGACCGTGTCTTCCCCCTCTAATCGGTTTTTGGTTTTGATCCGTGTTGATTGGGTTTTGATGGTGGTTTGTTTATTGTTGCCGAGCATCATGGACACATCGGCTAGAGAAGTGGCAGCGACATGGCAAAAAAGAGGACAAAAGGCATTCAAATACGACCAATAAGAAAGGCATGTTCAGGTACTTGGACTGCCTCCTCCACGAATCCACCCCATCCTTGCGTTATTTAGCAAATCTGACAACACCACATGCCCAGGTCGGTGCTTGCATCTTCCGATCCATCTAGCACCAACCGGTATGGTGGTTAACTTGCCCTTCCAAATCAAAAAGACTTTTGATATGTTACGACTTTTTGTATGAATTGCTTGATATGCTTTGCCTCTGCTACATGTTGCCAGGCTTTCCTTGCAATGGATAAAAGAGCAAATCTCTGCACATAATTAGTGCATGAATCCTACCTATGCTAAGTGGGAACATGGCATATGCATAGATGAATTCTCTGTATTTTTAGTGGTTTAGCTTTGCAGTTAGAACTAAACAAAGACGAATTAAGACAATTTTGGTGTTAGGTGTATATTTGTAGAGCTATGGCAAGGCTCTTATATGATTATATCATGTATTTTGAGAAGGGATTGGAAAGGTAAGATGCAATTGAATAACTTACCGCGGTGCGTCAATCAGAAGTAGGACATCACAATGCTTTCCTACTTTCCTCTGATGCTCCACACAATATGCATTAGGAGAGCTTCTAAAGTGTGTCAAACTGCATACTCTTATCTACTTGTTAAAGTTATGTAACTCAAAAAATTCTTAGAAATTGGTGTCCTGAAATTGCAATTATTGTTTTAGCAATGTCGGTTTCTCTTACTATATGGTGAAAAAATGATGAAAAGAAGTAGTAAGAATTATGATGTGTATTTTTTAGTGTGTCCACAATACATTGCGTGGTATGACATCCAAATTGGGAGTACGAGATATCACCAAATGGTTGCTCGTACCTCCAAGCTAGCCATCCCTACCCGAGACGACCCAGGCAAGGACTTTACCAGCATCTCCCTGCCACTACTCCAGGCCATCGCCAAAGCCGTCAAGTTCTTGGTACGCTAATCGACTACAGATTTAAATCGATGTGACAATTTAATTAGAAATGCCGTGCAATAGCAATGTGGTTTCAAGTTCCTGGAGGAGGCATGAACGAGCCTATTGGATTATCCTCAATGCATTGTGATTTGTTGTTGACAAAGCACAATATCTTGTATTTCAGTAGTTATAAATGAAATTTGGATGCACCATTTGGCACTTTGAACTTTCATAATTTAGTGTGCTAGGATAATCTATCTTTCTGCAGACCTTTGACAGTTCAACACAAATGATTGCAACTGTAGAAATTCAGAAAAGTTATTGGCTAGAGCCTATCTTATGTTGCATGATTGCAAGTATGAGTAGGTTTGTCTTGTGCTTTACCAGGACACATGACTGATCATATGTTGGTGTAACTGAATAAAGTGATTTGACAGTAGTTTCATTATACAAACCTAATTGATCCGTGAGGGTTGTTCAACTATGACTTGGTGTAGTGATTCGGAAGAATCAACGCAAACATCCATTGGTGAATTATTTAAAATAGTATCTGACCTTTTAAAGGTAGATTATGGAAATTCAAGCAAACTAGAGTAATATTGAGCTGTTGTATCCATTGGCAAAGGCAAATTTTCTAATGCTTAGTTATCTTTTTTAAACAAGAGATTGTTGAAAAGATGGTACTAACACTGGTTAGTAAAAAGGTTCTCAAGATTTTCAGAGGAAAAATAGGTGAAAAAATTATGGCGGGCCTAAAGGGGCAATGGTGCAATATCATTCAACCACAATTGTCATCCCGACCTACCCTTGCCGAGGCCGCCAATAGAATTTGATCAAGCAAATGACACATTATAGTTAAAATGCAAGCATGTTGCAATTGGATTTGACAAGGACTAATGACACTATGCTTCTTCTTTATACAGTAACCTTCATATAACAAAAAGAGTGTAGATAAGATGGGAAGCCTGTAAGCTGTTACCATGGAGAGTGTTTTCATGTGCCGCGCGACTGCAAGTGTTAATGTGTGGTTGTCCCTTTTCTCAAAAAAAAAAAGACAGTGAAAATAATAATTCACAATAGACAATTGAGGGCGTGTTTCATTTATTTATAGAGTAAATTGCACCATAGATACCTAAACTATTCGGTAGTTCCCAGATAGGTACTCCAACTGAAAAACGTAACAACTAGGTACTTGAACTATATATTTTGATGTCCAAAGGTACAAATGTGGCCACGCAGGCGCTAGCAACTGACGTGGATCTGCCACCGTGGACGATGGCCGCTGGACTCTTGGCGTTTTTGTAAAATACCCCTCCCCCATCCTGACTAAGCTATCTCCTCCTCCTGTCACTTCCATGTGGGACCCAATCGTCAAATTCGTCTTCAACCTCCAGCATTGGATGGGGGACATCACTGGATACGAGGCCACGCTCGCCTCCGTCGGTTCATCCACCGCACGCAGGAGAGCCACGACACCCCGTTCGGATCGTGCCCAGACGCGCGCGCTGCTTGCCGCGTCGTCTCGGCCGTGCCAGGCCACACCGCGCTGCCCCCGTCTGCGCCTGCCCCTTGCCAGGAAGCTGCGGAGCACCTCGCACTCGAGTCGGTGAAGCCGCAGCGGAGCTGCTCGCGCTCGCGCTCGCGCTCGTGCCGGTGAGGCCCGCTAACTGTGGCCGTCAGCGGCGACTACTTCCAAGATCTCACCGGCGCCGACCACGCCCGTGACACTACGAGGCTCCGTCTGCTCCTTCCCCGCGCTGCCGAAGCACGGCGCGTCTCGGCCGCAGCAGGCGTCCTCGTCGTCGAGATCACGGTGTTCCTCGAGCCGGCATTTGCATCGGCACGACGGTGCACGACTCACCGCGGCAGGTGGTACTGGACCGTCGACAGGAATAATGGCTGCAGCGTCACGGACACAAACGGCGAGCTGGTCGTCACCATCTTCGGCTACGAGGACGTGCCGGCGAATGATGAGCAGGCCTTGGTCAAGGCGCTCGCACACCAGCGCCCCTCAGCGTCACCATCGCGGCGTCCGGGAGGAGGCACTTCCGTCGTATATATACGTGTGTAGCCTTGCATTAATTATTACCAAGCTCGATCCATCCGCCATTGTTACAAATGCTCGATCGATCTCATACATGGCCTTTTGCAGGGTCTGTTTGATGGCCTGTGCGGGTCGGAGTTGGACCACGGCGTGACGGCGGTGGGATACGGCACCAGCAAGGTGCAGAACTACATCGTCGTGAAGAACTCGTGGGCGGTGGTTCAGGGATCACATAGAGAGAGACAGGGAAGGAGAATTGAGGTGCGAGAGCAGTTTTAGTAGGGTGGTTTTAGCAAAATGGCGAAGCCTTCAATCCAGGTGGCTTGTCCACATCAGCTATTGTTGCCTATGTGGTTATGATTGTACCTTGATGAGCAAGAACAAAGGTTCCAGTACCTAACTGTTACGTTTTTTAGTTGGAGTACCCAGCTGGGAACTACACAATAGTTTAGGTACCTGCAGTGCATTTTACTCTTATTTATAATCAATTGTTGGATGTCATATGGGTGGTTTTTATTACAAGAAAAGACTATGGAGGAGTTCCCCACAATACTTTTTTTTTTAGAAAATAGGCACTCAAATTCATTCCCAACGGGATTCGAACCCGGATGGCTAGATGTAGTGCCACACTGAGTGTCATATGGGTGGTTGGGGTGGTATCCAAAACACTTTTAATTGCTACATGGAAATTAAACAAAATGATGAGCTTAAACCTGAATTGCCAATGACATGTGAGTTTTGTGACGCTAAGCATGACAATGACCTTTGAGTCTTGTGATGCTAAGCATGACCCCTCCAAGAAAGGAATGACATATTTTCATTAAATATATACATACGGTTGAGCTTGATTGTAAATAGAATCAACCAAACACATTACTCAATAATATTTTCCCGTTGCAACGCTTGGCGAGGCGAGCGCGTGGGCTTCCCTTTGTCCTCTCCACACTAGACTTGAGAAAGTGAAGAGAAATTTCATATTTATATATGGCTTCATCCACTTTAACCGGTAAGGTGGTACTAAAGAGTTTCTACATCCCCACTTGCTTCTCATGAATGGGCCTTTAAGATTTCTCTAGAAATTTCAGAATTTGTTATTAGGCCAAGCCCATATAAATTCTAACACCGATATCCAAAGGCGCGGCTAATAATAAGGCGTTAAAAGCTTTGACCCTTGTTTTACCATGAAAATTGTATTACACAAAAGCAATTGCTTCTAAAAAGTAGCTTTGGATTCCACCTGTTCAGTTGTATTCTATATTTTAGCAAAATAATCACTTTTCAGAAGCTCAACAAAACACAACAAAACCTTATGTATGTATAATGCAGTAAAAACTGTGATATGGTTCATATATATAAAGTAAAAACTGTGATATGGTTCATTTAAAGTCAAGAAAGACATGACTAGTAAAATGGTTGCCGTCCAGAGAACTATAGGCCCAGCCCAAAGCATTTACATTTGGGACCGTCGATGTGGCAGATGCGGGCAGGCCCATTCAAGTTAATTCAGCCCATTTTATATATGCCATAGATTCCGTTGTCTGCATGTCGTTCCTAGAGCAGCTAGCATCTCTAATGGTCTTTCTAGAACTGAATCTCTAAATCCTTCTAAGAGTCATTCAAATAAAGTCTGCCCTCTATATCTCGTCTTGCACTTTGGAGTGCTAACTCTGTTTTCTATCTTTGACGAGCAAGAAACCATAATTAGTTAATGAACATATTCGTAGCTTATAGTTTAATAAGTTGTTGAATTTTTTTACCAAAATCTATATTCCTATTAATACAAGTACATATGATGTCAAACCCTGAATCCAACCTGCCGCACTGCCTTCAATGTTTTGTTTACGGCGATCGACCCAGTGTCCGGTTGACTAAAGAGATATACTACTAGTAGTTGACACTACTCAGTACTCCCTACTATACTACATGTAATTGTGCCCTGGTGGGGGCCTGCTTCCTGCGTGGCAACAGGCCGAATCTAACTCATAAATCACACATACACGCAACACGCTACATTTCTGCGCACTGCACGTCCGCCAATCTCGATGAATGGCAGGCTCGCAGCTGCTCGCTCGAGATCCTAGACCGATCACATGCATGCGTACGTGCCGGTGAAACCTCGCTCCACCAGAACGAATTTTTGTTTGCTAATAGAACGCTAGATGCAAAAGTCTACTCATATTACCAGTAGTCAAACCTTCATGGCCTTCCTTAAGTATAGCATAATCTTTTACATGTGTATATGTTACCGAGCGGCCCTACCTATAGCTTTCCATCGTATTCTTGCGTAGTCTCACCCTGGTCGCCATTAATTCTAGAGTCTTTTACTCCATTGCCATTAAAAAAGTTCGCTTGCTCCTTCACGCCACTAAAAGTTGGTCTCTACCGTGTATGTCCTCGCCTCATTTTCTTTCTTACTCTCACGCCATTCCGTCCATGCTCCGCTAGTTTCTGGCGTTTGGGACCCCTGACATGTGGGTCCAGCCAGTGAAAATGTCCTAAATACCCTCAGTCTTACTTCTTTCTATTTGTGTCACACTCACCGACATATGGGCCCCACCTGTCAGCTCCGCCGCCCCTCACGCTCCAACCGCGTCCGCCCCCAACACTCCAACCGCGACAATGCCTCCCACTTCGCCCCCACCCCACCGGCCACTAGCACGGCAGGGCGCTCGGCCGGTTGCAGGCCCTCGACGGCGTCGATTTCCCCGCGAGCTCGATCTCCTCCGCGACCCCGCTCCCGGCTCGCGATTTCTCCTGGAGCAGCGAGAGGACGGGGTGTTGGGTGTGCACGGGCCGGAGCTCCACGAGCGCGGCGTCGTCGTCGTGGGCGGCGGCTGCAGCGGCGCGCTTGGGAGCGGAGCTCGCGGCGTGGTGGCCTTCGTCATCCTACCCGATGCTGCAACTAGCGGACGCGCCACAGATGGTCTTTGTCATCCGGCCTCCCCCTGGCCGCGAGCGCCGCCGGGCGCGGCCGCCGGCAGCGGCTCCACCGAGCGCGGGCGCGAGGTCCGGCATCCCGTGCCCGCGACGGAGGCAGTTCGCCGAGCCGCCCTCCGCGCCCTCGTGCCGACCACCGCG